>NMRA01000164.1:435962-464014 GCA_002633005.1 Phoronis australis
GCCTACGTAAGGAACTAAACACCAATGCTATTTTAACATACTAAGTACGCGTAACATTCCAAAAAAATCAACGACCACTAACTACAAACTATAAATACACTACATATGCAAACGAATCACGATATATTACTAATAAAACAAAATAATGAAGACTTTTCAAACAAGCCATAGCACATTCAGTTACAAGGAAAAAATGGCGGCGTTCAGGACAAGTTCCTGAACTGATGAGCCGGAAATGTGGGTACGGAAATAATGGATGACAACCGGTAATCATACGCTCAGAGAAAAGGGTCAAATACTGTTAAAAAATCGCATTTGGCAAGAAAGGCGAAAAGAATATAAAGAAAGGGTGCCGAAAATAAGAATTTATGTAGTAAGTACTTTCGGATACTGGAACCACATGGGCAGTTTGCAAGAAGGACTTTAAAATCAACACTGGGAGTACATTGTAGGTCAGAACTGTCCAAAGATGGGCAAGCACTGATCTCTCCTATTTACCAAATTTCATGATTTTTCATCAAACTTGGTAGATATTGAAGCAAGACATTCGGCAGATAGAAAGCTTCGAACCCTACACTGTTTACTCATCAACACAGCTGCAGGATAACTGAAGCCCAATCTTACTTTGAACTTTAACTCCTTGTTTTTCTGGTTCACTGCCTTCAGTTCCTCTACTAAAACTTCATTCTGTCCGTCAGCCTTGTTTTGCCGCTGAATTTCCTGAAGTTGGTTCTTATTGGCTTGACGCAGGGCAGTGTTTTCATCTTTTAATGTGGCAATCTCACTCTCCAGTGTCTCCAGCTTCAGGGTCATGATCTAAGTAATGAGATAAACATTTTGCAGGAATTAACTGTAAAATAGGAATGTCAATTGTGTTGGTGAAACCAGGGGCATAGAGGAAGTTTCTTGAGAGAAAAGTGAGATCACACAAGGCAATTGATTCTGGATTAAGCGCGGAGCCTTCATCGCCTACGTTAACAAAATGGCCGCCACTGAAATCATTGCACATTGAGGCTGGAATGCAGAACTACAGGTGTAAGTTGTAAGCAACCACCCTATTTCTGTTTCATAAGCGAAGAATTCTCGCTACATGTGTTCCGTGAAAGTATAAATTTACAAGAGGTAGCCCAGATTATACTTTCTGTCTACCATAATATTGTTCCAGCATATTCTTAGGTGGTGCTAATGAAGAAAGATCGCCCTTCTTAACATCTGAATAGATTGAGAGCACAAAGCAGTTCATAAGCATTGGAGGTTTTTTAGCATTTGTGAGGTAAAAGTACCAAGTGACATAAACAACCCTTGTTACACTAGCTCTACCAAGTGAATTTTGAGTTCCCGTTGCTAGGATACCCAGTGGTCAAGTGATTAAAGCTCTAAATTTAACCATTCATAATGTTTTTGATGAATAAATAAAATCCAACTTCATGTTTAATCCATGGCAACAGTCTGTTGCTACTTCTTTTGAAGACCAGAACAGTCAGGAACAATTCTGAGACTACTTTTACAGTGGTAAATAATCCAAGACCAAATCTGGTATTTTACACACTTTATGTGAACAATTGTTAATTAACTGAATGGCTAGGGGACATGTCTATTTATAACAAAATTAATTTGTATTTCCTCTCTCATGAACCAAATGTTATCAAATACACACCTGCACTTTCCCTTCATCCTCACTGTATGCCTGTAACTTCTCTGACATGCACTGGTTATTCTTTGTTAGTTCCTCAATAAGTGTCTTCAGCTGAAGAATAAGAAACGCTTTAAGATAAGTAACCCAAGAAACTAGGTCAAAATTTGACTAAATTCGGCACATCAATAACTCCAGCTCTAACAACTGGCTATATTTAAAAACAAATTTTCAGAATAATATGATTAATGCATATTAGGGTTTGTTTTTAAAAATTACATGTTTGCCTCAGGTACTTCTGTAGATTAGTACTTCAATGTTTTTCATGGAAAAAAATCAAAACCTACATCAAAACAAAAAGGAAAAGATAATTGAAAACTATGACAGTATTTTTGATACACAGGGATATACACAGGGATATACATAGGCCTCAAAAGTCTGGTCGCCAGCTACACACAAGTGAGTCGGAAAATCTAATCGCCCAGCCCAAAGTTTGATCGCCAATTTTTAAACAGAGTTAATTATAGCATGCTTTTCAGGACTGAAAAGTCCCATTTCACATTGGGACAGCTGAGAAATTTGCAGCTTAACATTGATAAAAAATAATCTGTGTATTGGGCAAATGTTCCCTCAGCTATTAAGCTAGTTTTTTAAAGGTAAGAATTCCTATACCCAACCAAGAAAATGTGCTTTTAATACGCCATGAGATTCCCAGTATGTAAACATTACATCAACTGTGGCATGAATGTCCAAAGCTTTCGAGTGAATCCAAAGTGTGGCTGAGGGTGGACGTGGGGTATATGCAGATACTCTTTGATCTAGATAGAATGACGTGATTGCAAGAAGTCGCAAGGTCTCCATTCAAACGCTGATGTTATTTCACCATTCATTCAGAACAAACGTGTTGCTGTTGATTCAGTAACAGTTCTTTTAATTTAGGACGTAAGGAATGATAAAAATAAGAAAGATTAATGTTTCCACATGCCCCAAAAATGTGCCGCACAGATATATCTTATTTTACGAATGTCTTTCAACAAGTGTAAGAAAAAAGCATTTGTAGCAGGCAGAGACTACGGAACGTGGGAAGTCAGTTATTGGGTCAAATCGTTTTTAGCCAATCATATATAATGTTGGCATTGCTTCTGATGCAGTGAGTCAATTTACATATACCAAAGGGAAAAAATAAGTCACTCGAACAATTTTGTGTGACCTCACCATGCCTACCTGAAACTTTGGAATCCAGTAAACATGGGTTCTCATAACTGCGACGAAAGACAGACTCTTTTGAAAAATAAACTTGAAGCACAAAATGAAAGCCCATGGTTGAGTATCATGCTATTTCCAGCAGTGTGACTGTGATGAGAACATACTTACTGATATGTAATGTCACCTATTCAGAGGCAACGGCAAGCGCGACTCAAAATCTATACTTTTCATACCTTCACTGTTTTGAATATAACGGACAGAAAATTATTTCAAATGGTGCTCCAGAAACCTGCTTTATGAGGCTAAAGTCCGCTTAGTAAAAACACCACAATGCGGTCACCATTTATCTGAACTCCACAAAGAACGATAGAGACCAACTGCTTCGAAAATTCGTTTGCCATCTAGGATACCAACCAGTGAACTTCTACTTGCCCAGTGCCTTTCTTAGTCCTATTGATGACTGTGTGAGTGCCTAAGTATATCGCTGCATACTAGACAAACCTATGAGATATGACAGTCTTGAAAAACTTTTGCACACAGTTGCTGGAAATACCACAGACACTTTACACTCTGTTGATGGTAATACCACAGACATTTTACACAGAAAATAGAATTAAACTACAAACAACACATCAGTCTCATTTAGTCATAACTTAAACACACCTCTCTTTTTTCTATTTCCCACTTTCTTTCATTTTCTACTTTTTCTTCAATTATTGCGCTCATCTGAAACAAAGATATGAGACAATAATTACAAAATGTTCTATGCTACAGCACATTGCCTGTCTGGAAAAAAATGGTAATGTTGGGAAAATGCTAGTTTTATCAAAAATACTTGATGGTGATCAAAAACAAATGTCAAAATCTGCCATGATATAAAACTGCATTGCAATATTAAAAACATAGCAGTCAACAGAAATGAAAACTGCATTCTCGAAAACAGCCAATATCATATTTACATGCATGAATTGACAATCAACTATAATGTGCCCTGTAAACAAAGCTGCTAAAATACCTCCTGTTTGTGCTTGTCTATCAAAATTGCATTAATCTCATCGGCCCTGTTGAGGTACTGTTCCTGGATAGTTTTGATTCGTTCCTTGCTATCTCTGGCCACCTCGTGTAGGTCATCGCATTCTTTGCACTTGTTCTGAAAACAAGATTCCTTCAGTAAAACAGAAATACATATAAACTGACCAAAAATGAAAAAACATAAAACAGAAGGATATGCTTGGCAAGGAAAACCCGGTAACCAATTTTGCACACAGTATGGCAGACAATTGAAATTTTAGTTAATTTGTAACAAACATATGTCTATAAGAAAATTTCAGTCTAGAATCACTGTGGTTTAAACCCGTGTAGCTTCTATCATTTGCAAGCAGCAATAAGTGAAAAATAAAAAACTAACAAAAATTTTGATAAATATTTTTTGTGCAAAAGTAGTGAAGAATTACCCTAACTGCTCTGAAGCTTTAGGCCAGGCTCAATCAACTGCGAACTGAAACAACGAAGTAAGGTGTCTTGACTAGAAACAGAATGAGCAAATACACTTTAACGTTTGTAAAAGCTTCAAGGATGGTCTTCAGTAAGCAAACTCTGTTCCTCGTGGGTATCGGCACAACAAAATTAGACCTTGTAACCACGTCAACACTGGGCTAGGTGTTGGGCTTAAAGCTGCTAAAACAAGCAATTGTGGGCACTGTAACATAAGTTGAAGCGCGGGGCCCCTTACTTAAATGCTCATATCACAAAGATTTTCCCAAAGCAAAGGCAAACCAGGTGGAATTTTGACTTTTGAGAAGGAAAGCAAATGAGACAGCTTCAACACTGACTTAACAAAGTTTTAAAACACACTGAGGGCCACCGCAATCGATGAGATACAGGCGACTCGATGGAGCTGTCCATTTCAAATGAACCATGGCTGAGCTGACAACTCATACAAAGGCTGGAAAATAAGACAACTCGTTCATTCAGTTGTTTAATCCTTGACGTGAAGTGCCGGCTAAGCTATCGTTCACTTGAGGCAGACAGCTCAGCTTGCAGCTTGTCTGCAATGGCCCTTATGTATGCATTCGTTCGGCTTATGGTGGACATTTACTGCACTTCGCACTTGCAAAATTGCATATTATAGATGAAACATCTGTTACATAAAGTATGTCATGTTTTATACTCATTAGTGTTAGGCTGTTCAACCTTGTTTGTTCCATGTTGTTTCTGAGCTCCTTTTTGATCCGTCAAAGTTTTAGAAATGAGCATTTGTCACATCAATTAGTAATCATGACCATCACGCCACCTAGTTTCCAATAACTTTGGAAGATGGCTGTTGATAGGAGCCGAAACTGTTATGAGACTAAGTTATGCCTTTCTGGTTGTGAAAACAAGAAACTATCAAAGCTCATCTTAGATGCATTGAAAGCAATCAACACAGAGATTGTGAGCAGAGAACTCATCTACACACTTCACACGAGACAAAGATTGTGCAATCTCTTCACTCTTCCTTTGACCACTGGAACAACATATAGTATAATTTTTTCTCTGTACATAAGTTCATTCTCTACAATGTAGATCTGCTCATGTAAGCTGGTCCCAATATCAATGCCATGAGACAATATCGGTCCAATGAGACTCGGATGTGTTTCATGCGTTTAGTGGATTTCTCAAGAGAGTGACCATCGTCTCTAGCTGGCCAGTAGAGACGGTAAAGCTCCTATAGGAAACTGGCCATTTTTACACAGAGGATATTACGTCATACCACATGCCACACATAGTGTTAAAAATGGCCAGTTTCCGAATTGGGGAACTGAACAAAGGACTGCTTGAAGAAAAAGTTTGATAACGGGAGTAAAAATATAGGAGCTTCACAGTCTGTAGACCATAGTTCAATTAAACTTTAGAGACAGTGGTCAGTCTCGGAGAGTTAGTGGGCCCTAATCTCCATACGTATGAAGACGGTGCTGCATCAAATAACCACAGGGATTTACAAAACAAGACAAGTGCCCAACTAGAATTCCCTATAAGCCAGTGACGTACTGACTGGCGTTTCGGCTTTCAGTTTTATACCCAGTTTACCTCCAATTCTTCAAGTTTGGCTTTCAAGATCTTGTTTTCATTCACAATTTCTTGAAGAAATGATAATGTCTGAATGTGTTTTGTAGTCAGACGTTCATTCTGTTCAGTCTTTTCCCGAGGAATTCTGCGTTTCGACTTGGGACTACTCTCCATCTTCGTTGTTTTGTTGTTTTTTATCAATAATAGAGAAGATGCTCACATGATGAACAAGTGCTTGACAGGTAACGAACAACAAGTTACCGAAGCACTCAAAGTGTAAAGAAATAATAAGTGCGAGTAAAAATACAATCCGTATTCAAAGTTATATTATTCACCGTAATACAAACTACAACTTTTAAAGATGAATATATGTTGTTTGATTTAGTGTTTAATGGCTAGAAAAGTATTAATAAATCAATTTTAAAGACAAAATTGTTCAAAAAGATTTTGTAGTTTGGCTGTCGCACTAATTTAAACTGTTTCCGTTCGCGCTTGCGCAAACTAGAAAGTCGCCATATTGCCAATAAAAGCAAAGTCATCTCGCCGGATTTCTTTTATCTGAGGAAGTATCCGTCAAAATGTCGTCTACCGATGGCACAAAGATCACGAAAGTGGTTGTTCATCCGCTTGTCCTTCTTAGCGTGGTCGATCATTTCAACAGAATGAGTAAAATTGGAAATATGAAACGAGTTGTCGGCGTGTTGCTGGGCGCTAATCGCGGAGGAGTGCTGGACGTGTCGAACATTTTTGCCGGTTCGTTCTGTGACCACTGTCAATATTCATTCTGACTTAAGCATTTATGCTGGTACACTGAGACGCATGGTGTTTTCTTTGTTGGCCCATTATGCATATCACGACAATAGTGGATAGCGGTCCCTGATTTTGATAACCAGGGCAAAATCGGCAGACACTGTCACTGAACATGATCATGTTGCTCACTTTTTGATGAATGGTCAGAGGCACAGTTTTGCCAACTTCCTTGGCAGACTTACGTTGCATTTGCTTCAACAGCTATTTTTTACAATCTCTCAAACTCAGTTTACCGTCAGTGATTTTAAAGCAGATTAAAATGTTTGTGGTTATTTACTGAAAAGTGGAAACAGTGTGTTAAGTATGCTATTGTATGTACAAATTGTAGCATCGCATTATAACACTCTTGTTTCTATCTGTCTTTTAAAGTGTTCGTTTAATTAAAGCTCAATGTAATCACTTGCTTATAGTTAACATAGGGCTTGTACAATGGAACATTTAAAGTGATTAAAACAATAATATTAGGCTTTTTGTAACACGATTCAATTGTTCAATACACTGTACCTCCTTGTTATCTTTGGATAATAGGGCAAAAGCCGAGTATACGGGCCCTTCTTCAAAATGGCTGTCAGGATCCAGTTTTCACCAATTCGCTACCATTACCGAACAATAATTTCTTCCTCTAAATAACACTTTCATTCAGTTTCTCGTTACTTTTCAAAATGTGGGACCATGTCATTATATCCAACTTTTAAATTGCACTTTGGCTGCACAGGTTCTGTCACAATGACCATAACTTTATCAAGAAATTTCAAGGTGCAGTGCATGCTTGCCATGTCCTTGGAAAATTTCCTTAAACCCATAACTGTTTGCATTGCAGTACCCTTTGACGAAGACGACAAAGACAAATCAGTGTGGTTCTTGGACCATGATTACTTGGAGAACATGTACGCTATGTTTAAAAAGGTTAATGGTAAGTTGTCACATCATTCAAGTATTGTGTGTGAAGGTAGTGGTGACTTCGGAGTTGTGTAATTTATTTAATGCTTGGGCCGTTACTAGGGTAAAATCTCACTGATTTAAGACACAGCATGGCCAACAAGTGAAATTTTATTTTATCATTTTTGTATAAAAGGTATGTAGCATCAAATTTGTGATTTACCATGTTCAAATTCTGAGCCATAGCTACCACAGAAAGTATTTTGAAAATCTGAGCATTCACAAGAATGTTAGGTGACCTCGTAGTGATCATATTGTAGAACGTTTGTAGGGAGAATTTTGAGAATGAACTCTCCAAGCTGCAGATGAGAGGAATCCAAGATTTTATTCCATGTTTTCAGTGACAAATGATACGGAAGTCGGTTGGAGGAGTCAATTTTATTGTAAAATATGATTTGTTACTGTACATTGTATTGGGGTTCCAATGGAACTTCCATAGCAAACTCCATAGGTATTCACATATTTCTTAAAGATTGAATTTGTTCAGTGACGCATTGTATCAAATTTTTTTATAACGTTGTGGTTCTTGGGCTGCTGTGTTAATTTATTCGATTTAGTTAGTGAAGTGGACAACTGTGTGCATGCCCAGATTGTCAATTACTGTAGTGTCTTTGTGGTATTGAGTCTGATTGGGTGAACAGTTTGGAATGAAAATTAGATGTCCATAAGTTGTTGAGATTTTGTACATCATTGCTATTGGGAATGTTGTGCTGTTTTTACAAGTGGAAGGACTAGTTTTGAATATTGTTTCATTTCTTCACGTCTGTGTTTGTTTCAGCGCGTGAGAAGATTGTTGGTTGGTATCATACTGGACCCAAACTGCACCAGAACGATATTGCCATTAATGAGTTGATTCGGAAATACTGCCCAAACTCTGTAAGTGTCACTCTCTTTTCTGTACATAACATTGTCATTTCTGTTCTGAACCAGTGTCACTTCTCTTAGTTGAAGACTAACAGCAAAAATTGACGCGAATAAGACGCTTTTATGATTTTTATCATCGGGCATGTATAGTTTATTCTGTAAGATTGCCACGTCAATAAACAAAATTTGAAATAATATACATATTCATGTGCAAGAAAACTTGCATGCAGAAAGACTCAACATTGCAAGTAAAAACATATTTTTGAAGTTGTTTTAATGTCTTTGAAGTTGTAGCTTAATTTTTTTCCAAAATTTCTACTCAGGGACTTTGCTAGGTTTCATCAGAAAAGTTATTTGCCGGTTTCTATTTTGAGCAATATTGCCTGTCAGATCTTACTCAATTCCATGAAACTGTGATATATTTGATATACATTCTTATCATTTATTAAACTAATGAAATATTCCTTTAACTCTGAAAAAATTGCAAAAAATAATCAGTAATCAGTATTGTANTTTTTTTTTTCTAGTCCTCCCGATTTTTGTCGGGGAAAGGTTCACATTGATTGACCATTTCAAGGCTGGTTATCGGGCATGATTTCGGTCATAAAAGTTTCAAAGTTTCCGCGTTTTTTGTCATTGGTCATTCCAAGCCCTGTTAAACAGTGTTTACCTCAGTTCATAATTAATTGACATATATTTCCGAGTTATAGTTTGGTTTGCTCACCTCAACTCGATCTAACTGAATTCTTCTTACCATCAGAGAACGCAAAGGACTGGAAGCATTAGAAGAAAGTGTTTCATGGTCCGACCTTGCGCGATTTTTGCCCAACAATTCTGACTTCTGTCTGTTTACTTCCTGTTGTAGTTCGAGCACATGTTTGACATGTGCTGACTGCTGAGGGTGGTAAATACCCTGATTTCACAAAATAATAAAAGTGTGACATTTGTGAAGCAAAAGTACTGAACCTAGGAAAAATGTTATTAATTCAAAGTTAAGAAGTCACCACAAATTTTGAAGCGAATTTCGAGTGAATCGTTGTCTGACTTTGATACTCGTGTTACGACTTGGGATTTTTCCCAGGTTGCCAAGCACAATTTGAAGTCACATTGGTGAGCTGCATGTTGACAAATCGAACACTGTGTATTTATATTGTCAAGCATGCCTTTGAATATCTCCGTGTACATAACATTCTCTGATGTCATTCACACCCAGAGTCCAGGATCTAGTCTCTGAACACTTAATCTATTCATTCTCTAAATTAAACCAATTTCACTGCATGATTCAAGTTCAATTTTTTACGTTTTCCATAGGGTGACATGTTATTGGTTAATTGTGGAGTTTCGTGTGCAGATATTAGACCAAGGGCCAAGATGTTTGTGGTTTGCAATGTCTCAGGTATCGTTGTAGGATGGCACACCCACCACAAAGACCTTCGATCACGTACCAAGTGAGATAGGAGCTGAAGAAGCAGAAGAGGTCGGTGTGGAGCATCTTCTCAGGTCTGTTTACTTGTATTACATTCCTCCATTTACCTTTGCTTAGCAGTAAATTAAGTATCTAATAATTCAGTCGTAATAAGAGTTCAAATTTGGGTTTAGAAAAATTGTGCACCCAAGTTTCCCACAGGTTTGTAAAATGTGGGACTGTCTAAGAAATAGTGCATCAGTTTTATATGTGTATCATAACACAATTTTGGTCTAGCCAAGAAATAACAAATTGGGCTCTCAAAGTCTCTTTAATACTGTCTTCATTGCGATTATAGGGACATTAAAGACACGACAGTCGGCACATTATCGCAACGTATCACTGGCCAGTTAATGGGACTAAAGGGACTACACTCACAGATACGCGACGTGCATAGCTACTTGGAGAAAGTCGCAGCTGGCAAACTGCCCATCAACCACCAAATTGTCTACCAGCTGCAGAACGTGTTCAATCTGCTGCCGGATGTCACACTGCAGGACTTTGTCACAGCCGTCAACGTCAAGACGAACGATCAGATGCTGGTCGTTTACCTGGCCTCACTGATACGGTCCATTATAGCCCTGCACAACCTCATTAATAATAAATTGTCCAATAGGGATGCAGAGAAAAACGAGGGAAAAGAGAAGGACGAGAAAAAGGATAAGAAAGTGGGTGATGACAAGGAAGATTCGAAAAAGAAGGAAAGTGAAACGAAGGACTCTGCAAAGGCGAAAAGTAAATAGATGTATTGAACTTTGGTGTGTCAGTGAAAGGATTGGCCTCGATAGAGAAGTGGATGCTCTCGAAAGTTGTTGAATGACATGTAATCACTTCTGCATTGTTGCCAAAACTTTTGGTGCAATCTTTCGATTTGCCATGTTTCGTAACAATGGTTTTTGTTAGTTTGTGCTATTTCGATTGTCTCTGTTAAAATCCTAGTGAGACAACCTGGAAAGAGTTGAGTAGCTGTCTCACGGCTAGAAAAATGTAGCCAAATTTATTTAGGGCTGTTCCAGCAAAATCTGTATGGGAGGGGGGGGAAGGCACTTCTATTTCATACCCACCGCCCGTATTTTTCATTTATTTCTCCGACCCATGACCCATAATTTTTTAATTATTTTTAATAGGTTAAAATATAAAATCCAACACTTGCAAACAAATTGCCTCCAGGAGGACCTGTTAAGAACTCAGATGACTGACAGACAAGAACTAGTTGTCTTGTCCAATATTGTCAAAAACTAAAGTAGCCTGTGAGCAATACTTTTGGCAGCCACCAGGTGTCTCTGTTCACCATGTGTCTATAATTTCAATGAACATTTTTTCATTTATAAGGATCTATGAATCTCAAACTGTCTCCACGAACTCTTCTATACTTCTATGTCAAGTGAATATTGGAACTTGTTTATCTTACTCCTCATACTTTTTATTTAAAAATCATCAATTTTCTTATATGTGTTAACACCAGTTCAGTGTTGCATAACTTTTCAATTCAATAGGACTGCAGACAAACAGTTGGCTCAAATCGAGTTGCCCATGACTTGATTAATGGCTTAGTGAACATATTGCACTCTGTTCACTGGCAATATGGGCTTTTTTGTATTTGGATAAGTTAGGACAATTGCATTTATTTTTGAGTTTTTACGGCTGAAGTAACCAACCTATCGACATTAACAGGTCAAAAAATACCACCCATTTTTAATGCATCACTTCTTACAGGAACGACCGCCCATAATTTGATTTTTTTTCTGAAGACCACCACCCATGAATTTTTATTTCTACTGCCGTCCCCCCCCTCCCACACGGATTTTACTGGAACAGCCCTTAAAGCAGACTGCAATATCTCGTGTAATCTCGCCATGTCTTGCTTTTCTAGCGAGGTCCTAGCGTTACTTAACTCTACCCAGTTCGTGATGACATTAATTCTAATGAATTCAAGCCTTGAGAGCACCACACTTGAAGACATTGTTACTCTGTTTTGGCAGCATTGACTGATGGTCTAAGTTCCATCTATGGCCAAGTATAGTTTTTGTCTAAGGTCAAAGGTTATGGTGGCCGTTGACCAAAAAGTGATGCCAAAACAATATGCACAAAGCGACTATTATTTCTACTCAAAACCTTCATTTGTATAGCTGCAGCACTTTGTTCTTGAGTGCGTTCTGTAGGTACAAGAATCTCTTCAAAAAGCGAAATCACACATGTGATAGGTAAGTTTTTCTTTAGTATGCTTGGGAGCTTACCATCATACCCTAGCAAAATGGTGGTGTGGCCCCTGAAGTGATTGGAATGTTAAATAAGATTTCTTACTGAAAGTGCAGCGCTAGGATTTAGGGTCTACAGAACACAGATCTGGTATTCATTTGTGGTGCTTTCAGAAAATGTTGTTACTCAATTCTAGTTTAATATATGAATATTGCCTGAAGGTCAACTCATTTCCTAGAAGGCACCCTCCACCCTTTGTAGCAAAAGACAACTTCAGAGAACAAACTATGCTTCTTCTATTTGTTGAATATTTGTGTTTGTCTAATAACATTTTTTGGCTAATAAAACTTGTTACACTGATCTGCCACAGATGTTTGCATTTCAGGATTCAAGTGCATTTTTTCACGTTTGAACTTCCGTGTGACAATAAAAATTTCAACACCAACCTCAGGTTGGTAACAACATGGCCCTCACACTTGTGAAGATAAACTCGACTCGGACTTGCAAATAGCTCAACTGTCAACACTGTAGAGGCTCGCAAAACATTATATTGGTTTCTTTTTTTTTTGGTAAATTGATGCCCCAGTTGTTAAGTTGTATAATTGGGAAGTAGATTCTCACTCAGATTTCATTAAAGACACGACTAGTCATTTCAGAGTGATTTCTGGTGGACTTTGTTCTACCCTCATTTCCTGAGCGTCGCCTGAATATGTCGCGATGTCATCTTTGAGGCACTTGTTTCAAATTGAGTTGGGATGCAAACTGTGTCATTTTCTTGACCTTGCGCACTCAAAAACAGTTCAAACCATTTGCACCATTCAGTTTCATAACAATGCTAGAAGCCCTTGTATAATGGAAAAAATGTAATTTTGACAGGGCTGTTCCAGCAAAATCTGTGTGGGAGGGGGGAGGAAGGCAACTGAAATAAAAATTTATGGGTGGTTGCGTCTGATTTAAATTCAAAATGGCTGGCGGTCGTACTTCAAAAAAAATAAAAATTTACAGGTCGTTGTTGTTTCATTGGGCCATAAATGTTTGACGGTGGGTAATTTTAGTAAATTTTATAAACAATCTGCACAGAATCAAAAACTGAAACAAAAATGCAACTTGCAAAAAGCTGACTTTTTCACTCCCTCCGATCTCATCAGCATGCCCAGAACACCATTTAAACACGTGCTCAAATTTCTAGACGGCTAATAACCATATACGAGAAACACATTTTTTTAGTAATCAATGACGTTAGTGGTGATGGAGGAACACATAAACTCAAGCGCCTGTGCAGTCAACCACAAGAACAAAAAAAAATTACGGGTGGTTGCATTTCAAATTTATAAAAAATTACGGGTGGTAGGCTGAAGAAATAAATGAAAAATATGGGTGGTAGCTGCGAAAAAAAGGTGCCTTCCCCCCTCCCATACAGATTTTACTGGAACAGCCCTTATATATTTTGCCCGAAGTTGGTGATATTTTACCATAGCAATGCACGGCATGTTGCCTGTTAACAAATCCACCCCACAAAAGATAGACAAATTTAAAGTTTTGTGAATAAATTTATTTTTTATGAATTTTACAGCAAATTACTTTTTACTGGGTTTTTTATTAACACGCTTGGGCTTTGGTGCCTTGACAGTTTTCTTCAGTTTGCCGCACTCAATAGCAACCAGACGGTTTCTCTGGAAAAAAAGAAAACGAAAACAATTAACTACATGACATTGACGCAACTTATCAATGACATCACTACATCAGAATTGGCTCACACATCAGATTCCGCGTCAACAGTCAACAATGTAATTTCAGACAATTCATTCTTATCAGCAAATTGATAAACTACTAATCACCTGTGTGGCCAATTAAATAAATGTAAGTTCACGTTCAAAGCTGTCACTAGAGGGACTAAGAGTGGCAGAAAATAGATGTGATCTTTTCACAATATCTGCCATTTTTTATAAGTGTACAAAACGCGTGTTTCGGGGGAGGGGGGGGGAGTTGGTCAATGCTTGCTGCGTAAAATGTTGATGTCATAAACGAGTTAGTTAACACAAAATTTAAAGTGTCATTGTTTTTTGAATTCTGGAGAGTTGTTTGAAAATACATGCTTTATTTCACACCAATGTACAATAAAACACCAACACTGAGTTTAAAGCATGGTTTATGTAAATACTAGCCTACAAAAATATCACCGCGTATACTTTAAAAGAAGGTTGGTAAAAGTCACAACTTTCGCACACTTGTGAAAATAATGACCCAGCAATTATTTGTCATGAGCAAAAATTATCAGTTTCATAGATGATAGCAGTAAGAGCATGCAAAAAGACAAAGTACTTCACTGAGAAGCAAGACAAGTGTTTGAAGGGTAACAGAAATACAATCAAAAACAGACCCCTCCAAAAAGACGCCATTCAACATCATTTAAGTCTACAGGGCAGTATGTCAAATACTAGGACACAAAATTAATGAAAATTGACGACCACTGCAATAAGTGACTGATCACATTGTCACATTTAGTGTCCTCCCCCTGTGCCATCACCAATCATCAACAAGTCTTCAGCCAAGCTAAAGTATCATCAAGGGTCGGCACTTTGCTCTCTGGGGTATTGTCTCGAGTACGTATTTTAACTTTGTGGAATCAGTGGTATTATTCAGAGAGGAGGTTTCCCGGGTACTGCTTTAAACTGAATTGAATGCGAAACGGCCTGCCTGGAAAAGAGCCTCCAGACTGGTAAGTTTACCATAGTCAGTCAAAGTGGATTGCAGGTTGTTACAATTTTTGTTACTGTTTTATTATTAGTCCACGGTCTGCAAAGAAATTCATTGTAAAAATGTGTTGCTTTGATTTGCTGCCTATTATAAAGCACCTTCAGACTGAGTATGTGTAAAACATCAAGTATTCAGATGACCAGACTGAACACTCGCGTTTTACCTGTACTCACCTGAAGATGCTTTACAGCCAAAAGGTTAACAGGTCTGGAGAAAGCACAGGCAATAAGCACCCACTTGCGTTGTGTACACGTGGGTGTATAAGAAGTAACTTACCGTCTGCTTAGCCTTCATGAGCTTGAACCTGTCAAAGTCTGTGAGCTGTGCCCTCTGTAACATTAAGAACAGGTCAGAAAATGGACACCAAACTCAAAATACAAAAGTTCTGAAAAACTTCACGCGACGTAATACAACAAAACTATTGACCTATTGCCTTGCACGTATTTGCTCATGATCACAATAGCAACCGTGAACTTAATGTTGACGGACATTAATTAATGTCAGCAACATGTTTTGCTCATGCAGTGAACAAGTTTATCAGACAGAATACGAGCATGGTGGGTTTCGTCTCATCAGAAGCAGTGTGCGTCGTCAATAAACATTCCGACGGCAATTCCTATCAAGTACTGGTTCATCATGTACAGGACGAAACATTCCACCTTTATAAACAACAATAAAATCTACATCCATAGCTTCCAGTAAACTTCTACAGCCAAAGACTTTGAGGCGAGTTTGCACTTCTGTTGACCCCGATAACCATACAACAGCTACTGCTGAATTTTAGTTAATTTTAGATGCTCCTGTCCATTCCAATGGCCCACGCAACAACTAAAACTGCCCTCTTTGGCTGGCTAAAAATACCATAACTGTATTAGACTCTCCACCTTGTAACATTCCACAGTTCACGTCACAGGCAATCTGTACATGTGACATTTTCGACTTTGCAAGTTAAGGTTTCGCTAACCCTATTAATTTCTTAAGCGTTTTCTTAAGTCGCTGATATCTTCGATGATCTTGTTGGCAATGGAAATGGAACCTCATCACAGCAAGGAATATTAAGAGACCGATTTTATGACAGTAAAAGGCCTAATTTGATTATTTAGCAAGCAAAGCTTGACAAAATTTAATCACTGAAAATTTCTATATGTCAACTGACGCATTAAACTTAGTGACTTTTGGCACAATCTTGCGTCACTGTAAAACAATTACTGCATTGTACAATGCCTGTGAGAAGTAACAAAGAATACATTGGGGAACGCCAGAAAAGTTGTGATTTGCCAGTTTAATAGCTTTTGAGCTGCTGAAACACGACCCGCAAGGCAGACAAACCAATGAGCTCAGTGCTGCTGCTGAAGCTCGCTGGCAATGCATACATTTCCCTGTTGGGTTCTGGTGCTGAACTGGATGTCTAATAATCATTATAATAATGTATTTATTGTCCATTGGTAGTAAATATGGTATCACTTCACTGCATAAGTGTTAAGTTTTTGCAATAGAACCCTATATGCAAGGACGGTGTTGCCTATCACTAGGTTGACAAACCACCCCTAAATTTTAATGCGTTACCATTCAAGGTAGGCTTTACAAATCCGGACTAATCTCATTCTGCCAACAAATTTTCTGTATGAAACTCGTTACCACCCAAGGTAAAATTACGTTTTATCTTTCTAAAAACAACACAGGACATGGCTTTTGACTCACCCTCTCTTTAGCGGCCAGTTTCTTGGCCCACGATGACTCTGCCCATTTTGTGCTGATATCAGCAGCCTCCCAGGCCTTTCTAACAGTGCTGTTGCGGGCCGAGTGAGGGATCTTGATGGACAGGTTGGTCAACTGGATCATCTTCAAGTTGATGGACTGACGGGGGACGTCACTACAAGGCCCATCAACCAGCACCTGGCCACAATAACAAAGTGACAACTGAAATTCCCGTTTAAGGAACTGCTATTTTTCTTAATCCTGTATGCAGGGATATTCCTGACCAGGTTTGAGCCTGTGCCCTTTGAGCGCACCTGATGATAAAGAGTGTGCCTTTTTTCAAAAAGTTGTACCCAGCAGACTTCATGTTATTAAAGTGGTAACATATGAAACAGAAACCCCAAGGGCGACTAAAATTCGAACAGTGTCATGTTCACGCAAAAACTTGGAATTTTTATTCAAAAATTCCATAAAAAGGCAACCTAACAAAGACTTCAAACAGACTGTTCAGCTGAGGCAGAATAAGAACCCACTGGCTGTAAGTCGACTAGAAGAGTGTTGCGTTTTAAAAGATGCGCCTGAGGGGGCACACTGCTGCAGTGTACATGTGCCGTTTTATTTTTTGTGAGCTAATGGTGCAAAGACTCGGTCCAGGAATATCCCTGCATATGCATAGTAAGTAAAATTTACCAAACAGAACACAAAGGTCTCAAAAATAGCAATTTTCCCCTTGCGCGTTTTTTACTTTAACAGGGCTTGGAATGACCAATGGCGAATAACGCGGAAATTTTTACGGCCCGAAACATGCGCGCAGCCAGCCTTGAAGAAGCGGTGTGGACCTTTTGCCGGCAAAAATCGAGAGGACTAAAAAAAAACGGAGCCACCTCCGGAAGCGTGCGTCTGCGTCTGTCTTAGCTCGTCCGCCACTCCCACCTCCAAACATTTTTGGCTGCAGAGTCGTAGTTTTTGTCACCGCGGTTTACAATCACACGAGCCGCCATTGAGGAAATCCACCACGCTATCCCAGATGCCCCGGCAATGTTGACAATTTACGTTCCTCCGAAACATAAAGAGCAACTTCCGCTTTTCCAGGTGAAAGTCGTCGGCAACGCGACGGTAAGAAAGAAATTTGCCGCGGAAATTTTATATCAAATCCGATTATTTTTTTACGCGGAAATATAATAAAATACGCGGACAGAACATTTGAAAAAAGCGGAAATCCGCGTTACCGCGGAAAATTCCAAGCCCTGTTTAAGCCCCCAAAACTAAGCCTTCATATTCCACTTCAACACCACTACACTAATATTAGAATATTACGCATCCACTGTCAAACACTATCCATGTAAACAAAGTTGGCAGGGGAAAAAATTTGGGCGGTAAATGTCGCCTCTGGTACAATGGATGCCTAATTAGTGAGAACCAGATGAATTTAATTAATCTGAAAATGTATCTAGGACAACAAAAAATCACAATTTAACCAAAGATGACCCCAAAAAAAACATGTTGCTTTTCTTCTAATGGACAACATAAGCTCTTAATGAGGCAGTTTAAACAATAAAAAACTTGAAACCAGAAGATAGACCTATGACAACAAACCACACTTCAGAACAGTAGCTGTCGTCAGCTGGATATCTGACGGCAATTCCTATCAAGTACTGGGCTCATCACGTGTGTGGCATCAAATCAACTTTTCAAGAAAAAACATAACGCAACTTTCACAGGATACAAAAATCACTTGTTCTAAAATTCAGTGTCAACAATCAAGAAAACGGTGGTCAACAACAGATCAGGGGCATCACTCAAACTTCAAAGATCTGTATTATCACTTACTCTAGTCTGATCTATGATGTCAAGAATGGCGCAGATCTTGCCTTTGTCTGGTCCAAAGGCAATGAACCCAATGCGCCCCACCTCCACAAACTTTGTGTATCCCTGAAATAACCAGATTTCAACATGAGGTTTTTCGACTGCTGGAAAAGAGACTTGAAACCATATTCAGATTAGGCCAAATGTAAACTAAACAACTTAGCTCTTATACCGAAACTTCCTTAAAAGATAGTTTTTGGAGACAGTAAGAAATCAGTCGACAAACTATCAAATCACACTTCAGAATAGCAGTAGTAGTCATCAGCAGAATATCTGACGGCAATTCCTATCAAGTTGGGCTCATCATGTGTGTGATATTAACTCAACTTTTCATGAAAAAATGTGCACATGACTTTCTCTAGGCAATTACATCGGCCTGGATGCCGCAGGCATACAGGGGCGATACTACATCCCCACAATAAGTTGCTCATTTCAAAATACAGGAAATAAAATCAAATGAAACATGCATCTAGCATGCATAGCGCGTGCGCGGAGAAACAGTTAACAGCAACCAAAAAAAGTGGAGCTGGAATTCTTCGCCAAAGTCAACTTAATTCTCACAACTAAGCTTCATCAAAGATATGTATAGAAGTAGAAAGGACCAATGATGAAAATAAGCGCTTTTAAATTATAGTTTTAAGTGTGGAATGTATTTTTGACGAGATGAAAACTCAAAATCGGTGACCGAATTTGGGTTACCGCCTGTTTAAAATACATGAAACGAAATGCCTACAAAAAGCGAATGGAAGTATTGTAACCCCTAAATGGCCAACCGAGGCGAGGGGCTACGTGGTGTTGCCCACAGGCGTCCTCAGCTTCTGATCGCCCCTGATACACTATGTATATGTACTACAAGGTATGACACTCGGGACTAGAAATTCCATGGGTTCTTCGATNCAGTAAGAAATCAGTCGACAAATTATCAAATCACACTTCAGAATAGCAGTAGTAGTCATCAGCAGAATATCTGACGGCAATTCCTATCAAGTTGGGCTCATCATATGTGTGACATTAACTCAACTTTTCATGAAAAACTGTGCACATGACTTTCTCTAGGCAATTACATCGGCCTGGATGCCTCAGGCATACAGGGGCGATACTACATCCCCACAAAAAGTTACTCATTTCAAAATACAGGAAATAAAATCAAATGAAACATGCATCTATGCACATGGAGTTATAAACAACTCGTGCCATAAGCCTGAAAACAATTCAGTCAAGATAATTTGAACAAATCGATGAAGATCTGTCGTGGTTTACTAGAGTTTCTCTTACCAGGTGCCATTATGAGGAAGTTACAAGAAATCACGCATGCTGACGAATAAAAAGTCCAAGGGACACAAATCTTACAAATTTCACCTGATACCTTTTCATGCTATTTTGCAAGTGCCACGCGCTAGTGTCACGCGCTTCGCTCAGTCTCGCGCTAGCATTTGGCTAACTCACACGACTCAGTTGACATACTCCGTGGTTAGCGCGTGCGCGGAGAAACAGTTAACAGCAACCAAAAAAAGTGGAGCTGGAATTCTTCGCCAAAGTCAACTTAATTCTCACAACTAAGCTTCATCAAAGATAGGTATAGAAGTAGAAAGGACCAATGATGAAAATAAGCGCTTTTAAATTATAGTTTTAAGTGTGGAATGTATTTTTGACGAGATGAAAACTCAAAATCGGTGACCGAATTTGGGTTACCGCCTGTTTAAAATACATGAAACGAAATGCCTACAAAAAGCGAATGGAAGTATTGTAACCCCTAAATGGCCAACCGAGGCGAGGGGCTACGTGGTGTTGCCCACAGGCGTCCTCAGCTTCTGATCGCCCCTGATACACTATGTATATGTACTACAAGGTATGACACTCGGGACTAGAAATTCCATGGGTTCTTCGATTCAGCCGTCCATATCAAACACATAACTCAATAAACTTACACAAAACAGGGGTTCAACAAACCATGAGAAACTGTTCTTTCTTAAAATACCATTCACGGTGTCCTGCTCAAGCGAGTTCGCAAGAAATTCGCTGTCAAAGCACGAAAATGTTCCCAAAAAGCCCAAACACACTTTGCACTTTGTCGGTTCGAGGTCAAGGACGGAACGGAAATTGTCGGTTTGTCGCGTAACGTCACGACGTCGATAACGCCGTCCTTTCGTAATTCATCGGTAATTTCCGTACCACCCTTGACCTCGAATTGAAAAAGTGCAAAATGTGTTTGGGCTTTTTGGGAACATTTTTGTGCTTTGACAGCGAATTTCTTGCGAACTCGCTGGAGCAGGACACAGTTATATTGCGTTATAAGAAGAACAATTTCTCATGGTTTGTTGAACCCGTTTTGTGTAAATTTACTTTTACTGAGTTATGTGTTTGATATGGACGACGGAATCGAAGCACTCATGGAATTTCTAGTCCCGAGTGTCATACTTTGTAGTATTATTATGTAGTGTATTGGCGGGGACGCGATCAGAAGCTGAGTACGCCTGTGGTGTTGCCTAGGCGTAGCCATGTCACGGTTGCTCACGTTCTTCACTTAACCGTTTACCCGTCTGAACCTGATATAATTAAAGACACTGGCTTCAGTAAAACGTCTGGAATTATATACACATAACCCTTGTTAACTTCTGCTCTGAAATACATTGGGCATAACTGGCATAATGTTCATGTTCGGCAAGACAAATCATCACCAGCCTCGCTCGCACATTTGCCAAATTTGTAATGCGTCTCTTTTCTTTTTTAGAGGAATGTTTCGCATCAATTTGAAAAAATTGTAAGTCTATGACTTCTAAAAACAATGCTAATTCTTGTGGAAACTTAAAAACCACCGAAATGTTGAAGAAAGATAGTTTTTTCGTTGATTTTTTGAGGATAAATGAACATTGCACACTACCATGCTTCAAGATGGCGGAAAGAGGGCTAGTGACGTCACTAAGATTTAGTTCTGAAATTGACCAACAGGTCACGACGACCCGAGGATCTTTGTGCCGCCGAATCACGGACTGAGTGGCTGGGTCAACTGGTGGCAATCTCACGTTTGTGTACTAGTAAAGAAATTGGACTCTGGGAAATAACAATATTCGTGACAAAGAGACAAATGAACACCTGTTCCACTGTTGTCAACATTCGAGAATGAAAAAACGGGACAACTGTATTGAAAAGCGGGTCTTCCGGATAAAAAGCGGGTGTGCGTTCAGTAATGCTGACCCGATACGCTAGGACCTGGCTAAAATCTGTCCAAAGTCGCGTGTTCTCTTTCAAAATACACGGCAATATCTCACGTAATCTCGTTAAGTCTTGCTTTTTAGCGAGGTCCTAGCGTTACTGAACGGGAGGTGGGACATCTGAGTCTTAGCCAGGCGTACGTAAGGGGTGAAATCAGTGTTCGACGCAACCAAAAGAACGTCCCCACAGCGTTTTTTGATGAGTGGGAGACGTTATACCCAAAAGCGCTTACGCTGTTTTTTTTGTTTTTTTAAGTGGAATGGGCAATTGCATGCGGGTGCCTCCAAAACCCATGAAACGTCCCGTTTTTTTCTTTTTAATCGGAACTGGAAAATAGTGCTAGTCAGGCGCTTGGAAAATTACACTGAGTATGTGATATGTCAGTGTCGCCATGTGTCAAAAAGCGGGACAGCTTGACGGTGTGGCGGGATGTCTGAAAAAAATTTAAAAGTAGAATAGTCCGTCAAGAGCGAGACAATTGGCAAGTACAGTGTACGATAAGTCAGCAACACAAAGTACGGCTTAATTTGGATTGGATTTTTTACAACTTGAGGTAAGCTTTTAATTTTTTAAATTTTCATTTCAGCGCTATAGGTAAATACTATAGATAACATTCACTGCTCAGAAATCGAATTAACAAAAAAGTATCTGGGAAACAGGTTAACAATGCACAAATCGTGATTTATAATAGAAACGATTGCAAACGGCCGGGTTACGGTAACAATGTATGCAAACACACACAGAGTCACACACACAAACACACACGCACACACACACGCGCACGCACGCACGCGCACGTGCGCAAACACACGCGCGCGCGAGCGCGCTCAACTATCCAAAGTGAAGTGGCTAAAATTTTTGTTGCAGAACACTCAGAAACAGAATGTCATTTCTTTTCGTAAAATATAGTAACATGATTTTAACACCCAAAAATATCTTGCTGAAAAACTCCTAGCATATAGTTTGATAGATTGTCGAAAGTGGTTTTGAGACTGGATATGAAAAGATATCAGAGGCCAGACCGGTTTCCGGTCAGGGTTACGGGTCCGTGCGTATAAAGACCAATGTAATTGTCGGGTTTGTTCACAAATTTTCCCAGGAAATTGCTGGTTGCCTAGAACCGTAGCTCTAGATTCTCACTTGATGAACAAATTGTCAAAATGAAAATGAAGCATTGAAATAAGGCTTCGTTTGATAACTACAACACTCGTCTCCATCAAAACCCAGTCAAGCAGCGGAAATTCACAGTGCGAACTCTCGCGGCTAGTCTCGAGGTCGCAAACTCTAATAATAAAATACATTGGTCACGTGCAGGAGTTGGCACTCCAGGATTAAAGTTCCAATATTAAATATGTAACTGGCGGCTTAACACGATATCAGTGGCGGCGCCAGAGCGGTACTAGTCCTGGAACCAAGCACCGACTCCTCAGTAGAATTCTATGAGTCTAGAAATAGCTATTACGATTTATGAGTCAAACTTGAATTCCAAAAATCGATGAAACCTTTGTTTATGATTACCAGTGCATGCACAGCACTTTTATTACCGTAAGTTGTTAGATATGCGCTCTGTACACGGTCATAAAATATCGCCAAGGCCCACAGTCACGGGGCTCATTTGACAGAGTTTCTTAAAAACAACTTCAAGTAACTCTCTTCAGAAAAAAAATTCTAACGATACTACGAGAAAAGTATCGACATTTTGATCGTTACAAACTATCAGAAATATATACATATACATATATAGATGAGCTATGTTGCAAAAAATAGGCTTCCCTAACACAATGTCCTGGTCAGGGCCCTCAAGAGGTAAACTAAGCTCTAGTAGTGTACAAATATTCTCTTCAGTTTTTTCTCTTCTCTATGCTTCCACATAAATGATGACTTTCTTTCCTCGACTGCTCCTGACACCACGCCTATGGCGATTGCCACGGCCTTGACTCTGACGCCTACAAATTTTTATTGGTGCACTACCGCTTCTTACGGCCCAGCAACATCATGGAACAGTTCTTAGCAACGCCCCGACTCTTCAACGTAAAATCGTATCGTGAAGTCTATTACATGTGTCTTTATATAGATGGAGCACAACATATAGCGTACTATATTACAGAAATAAATGTGACTAAGTTAATATTTTTTAATGTCTAAAGACAACGCGCATTCTATAGAGGGAATGTCAGGCTTCGAATGAACGTGTGACAAAACATCATGAAATATGCTTGATTCTAAAACAAAGTCTATCCCTTGCATCATAACGCATAAGAATACTATGTCATTTTCATACATTTTCGGATCTCTGCGACAATTGCAATGTACAAGCGTGGCAGATCCGAAGTCAATTATCCACGGAAGGTACTCTCCATACTCAGTTGTAACTAATACATTATCCGGGCTCAAATCATTCAACAGAAGTCCCTCACTGTGCAAGTTCTGTAACTGTTTCGTTATTTCCAGCATCATTTTTAACCACTGTACCCGCGACACTCTCGGGCTCTCCTTCCTTCCAAGGCGACGTCTATCAGAATTAGCAAGTCCTGCGAGTTCCATTCTAAATCCAGATTCGTGGTTTCCAAGAAACTCCATTGCAATTCCCCATCCGAGGTAATTATCATCACTTACAAGAGGAAATAATCCATAAAACCGCGGTCCAACTTTAGCATTGTTTCCAATAATCATATATCTAGCTTCTTTAATTACCGAGCTAAGATAGACGCGTGATGCTTTCAAAAAGATTTTCAGCGCATATTTTCCTCCTTTTTCGCTTTGCACAAGAAAGACTCTGCTCGATCCCCCGCACCCCAGTAAAACAGGGGAACAATTGTTCATAACAAACGAAAACTTTCGAAATTCCACAACAATTCTTGGAAAAAAAGTTACTCCGTCTAGAGGTAAATAGTTGAGAAATTCTATGATATTGTCGTACTTTGCTCTCCAGGACGATGTAGTATCAAAAACATTCGGTGGAGGAAGCAGATGTTTGTCTTGAACTTTATAAGTAGACGACCGCTGGGAAACCAGACGCGTCATTTTTCAGTCATTTTCTTAGGAATCAACGGTTAATGACAATTCATGATTGTTTCACGTCACAATAGATTAATTCAGCTAACTGAGAAGAAAAGAGAAAGTCGAGTAAGTGAGATCAAGCAGGTTTTCGCTAGATATCGCCATGCTTTACAAGTGATGCGAGTAATCACACTCAGGTACTTCATAGTCTATGATCACACTAGCTTCACTGGCCAATGCCCAGTTGTCTTTCGTATACGGAACGCACCACGACTACATAATCTGTTCACAAAGACCATTTCGCGCAAACAATGTTTCACTTTCACCGATGCTAATCGCCTAAAATGCTTTATGGAGGAAATACATAATAAGGTTCTCTGAATTTAGGAAGCCATAAGGCTGAATTACTACAAGCTGTATAAAGAAAAGCTACTGCAGAATACGAAAGTAACACTGAAACAGAAAAGGTAAGGTGATCGCATAACATTTTTTCGTTTGTTTTCACCAATGTAGAATAATGGAAAGATTACCAAAACAGATTGTTGGTGTATTCGTTTTTCTTAAAAAATGATGTTCGGTATCACTCAACTTCGACGGTCATTCAGAAATTTCCGTAAATCCATAACAATTTTTGTTTGGCGAGTGCCTTCTTTCGTGGAAAAAACTACGGCGTGGGACTGAGAGCCGTGGTTGCAAAAGCCACAAACGCAGGGCCTCATCATTGACAAAATTTCTTTTAACGAAAATATCGAGCACCCTCCCCAGAACCACGCAAAAGAACGCCCATGGGCGTTCATTTGGTGTTGGAACTTCTCGTGTCAAGTGTCTAGATAGTGGTGCTTTAACTCGGAAAATTTCCTCTTAAACGCCCACTTAGAGTCAACAAATTCAGTTTTGTAGAGAATTTATTATTTATAAAAACGAGAAAAGTGTTGCCGAATTTTTTTTCACAATATTGCCGATTTTTTTTTTTTCACAATACGATGTGGCCGAGTTTTCAAGCCGGCCGAAGTTCACAGATTTTCTGTTGAACGATTTTGGGTGCTATCATCTTTGTAACAAGGAGATCTAGAAGTGATGCGCACATGTTTTCTTGTCCCGCTGGGCAGATATTGCGACTGATAAGCTGCTATAGAAGTTTCAGTTACAAAAATACACATAGCACTTCATGTTGGTATTTACGTCGCAAAAATTATGACTTTCCGTTTACACGCCCAGGCTTTTATTGATGTTCCTAAAGTGTCTTGAAATTTTCATTTTCCGTATACACGCCCAGGGGCTTATCTACGGAAAGCCCCGGTAGTATTTTAATACATCTTAAAAGATGTCTGTGCTCGGGACAGCCAATAACTATATTCAGCGGCTGATTGAGTGTTTTATGGCACGAACTTCACTGGCCACCAGAAACTTTTAGACGTAGTTCAAGGCCAAGCTATGGCTGCACTTAATAGAATTCGCCGTTTCCACAGGGTCAACTGGCTAAAACATCTGATTGGTTCTTGATGACGACTTCCGGCTTTTAAGCCAATCAGATGTTTTAGCCAATTGATCTAGCAAAACTGGCGAAGCCAACCAGCAACAGCCTTTTACACCAGGATTACATCCTTTCGCTAATGTTGTTTTAAAAACAGTTCTCATCATAACTCGGGCTCTAGAGCACACATAGATGCGGTTCGAGTGTCAAATTATACGTTTTTTTCGCTACACAGAAAGCTAAACATATAAACATTTGAAGAGAAATGGATAATTTTAGTATTTTGTGTTTTCTGATTTACGAATGCTCCAAAAAACATGAGTTATGCACCAAACTTTTATCTCAATTGCGATTAACCGAGGGCAATGGTTGAATAAAGTCTACAAATTTCTTCGTTTCTCTCAAATCAAGTGTACTTTTCGGTATTGCTTTTTCAATTAAAATTATAAAAACAATCAACTTTATGCACAGAAAATGAGTAAAGAATCGTCACGTCTCTTCATGATGATAATTAGTCGTTTCGCGACTGTCGTGCATCTACGGAACGCAGCCCTGATTTCCAAGTATAAGTGAGGGGGAGGGGTACTCGGATATATTTTTGACGAAGTTGAAGCTGGAAAATTAAACTTATACCCGCCAGTTTAAGAGTGGACTCAAAAAGGGGACCCATTTGCAGATAGCTCGCACTTCAAAGAAAATTCATCTGTCAAATACGCGACGCCCGTATTTATTTCTTTGTTAGTCGCCTTCTACAATAAGATTTTTGATACTGGGAACTACCCGTCTGAATTGAATTCAGGAGTAATAGTGGCCATTTTCAAATCTGGTAGTAAACATGACCCAGATAATATTACCGTGGAGTTGCACGGGAGGGATTTTCGCACGTGTGTTACGTAACAGGTTGAATACGTGGGCAGAGGAGTACATTGTTTTAAGTGAATCTCAAACGGGATTTTGCGAAGGGTACTCAACTATTGACATCATGTTTATTCATATACTCTAGTCTCAAAATACATTGTAAACACCGAGGGCCGTTTTATAGCCTTTTTGTCGATTTCCAGAAGGCATTCGTTCATGTGTGGAGAAAAAGATTGAAATATAAACTCATTAGTTGGTATCAAAGGTAAAATGCAATGTATTGAAAAATATGTATGAAAATGTTAAAGCTTATATCAAGGTTGATTGGTAATATAGGATTTGCAACTGAAGTTTTTTTAATCCACTGAAATCAGGAGTTCGGCAGGGTTGCCAGCTGTCACCATTTATATTTTCGATGCTTTTGAATGACCTAGAAAACGACTTAAAAATGTTAGTGGATCATTTGTCAGCGTAAGACTATTCAATTTGTAAATGTTATTGTTTGCTGATGATCTGGTTCTATTTGCTGAAACAGATGTGGCTATGCAAAGACTGATTGGAAAACAGGAAGATTACTGTTGCAGATCATGGACTTTGCGCGTAAACAAGTCCAATACAAAAATTGTGGTTTTTAGAAAAGGTGGTCATCTGAGATATGATGAACACTGGAAAATATTCGGTGAAAAAATTGAAGTAGCATCTGAATACAACAATTTAGGCGTAACTTTCTCTGAAGGTGTTTTCACAAAGGCCCAAAAACTCTTTCTGGAAAAGCATCAAGTACACTATTTGTGTTGAAAAGGAACATGATAAAATCCGTCGACATGCCGGAGTCATTATGGCAAAAATTATGCCAATTTTATTATGTGGCTCAGAAATGTGAGGTTTCCATGAAGCCAAAGCCATAGACACGGACGGCGCACCATAGGGGGTTGGGGTAGGGTGGGATTGGTTGGGTGCAGCGCCGCCCATGATCTATGGGCGGTTCACTACAGGGGGCTGGGGGGGGGGAGGCGCTATAT
>NMRA01000164.1:464047-508355 GCA_002633005.1 Phoronis australis
GATAGAAACGGTTCAAGTTCCTGTAAATATCTGTTACTACTTGGTCCGAATGTCTCAAATGCCGCTGCCATAGGTGCACATGGAAGAACAATTGTAAAAGTATCGATGTTAAACAGAGTAATAAGTACTGGTTTAGAGTTCTCGAATCACCGAGTCATAGATACACTAAGTTACATGTATGTTGTGTTGTACGGTGTGAAATGGCTGAATTTCGTAGACCTTGTTGGGTATTAAATGAGAAGAAAATTCTACTCGAATATGGTTCTGGATTTGTCTGGCTGAACCAAAGCATATGGGATGGGTATAATTTTATTAAGGAATTTAAGCAACGATGTATTGACGTTGACGTGCAACATTGGGAAGATAAAATTTCCTCACAGTCGTTAAATGTGTATCAACATGTTAAAACAGATTTCTCGTCTCAAGCTTATATAAGGCATTCTGATTGTGTTTTGCTCAAATCCGCCTTCAATTGGCTAGACTTAGATATTGTAGCCATTCTCTTATGAGTGTAAAGAGGGACACATGGGTCTTGTCGTTAACGAGAGGATATGCCAGTGCTGCAGTATGAATTGTATAGAAAAAAAGCATCATTTTTTTTGTTGGAATGCGGTAATATATCAACAAGTACTGTCATGTTTAAGAGACTCTTACAATCAGAAGACGATAGAACATTGAGACATATGTACCCAAGTTTATTGTACATGCAGAAACTCAACGGAAAAGATTTTTAAGTGATGTGTAAATGAAATCTGCTGTTTTTTGTTTATTTATAATGTTGGCCGGTGGCCTAATTACTCTAATAAAAAATCACTAGTCGTGAAAAAGTCAACCCTTTGAGCTCTTTTACGCGAGTACCACACGGGCGGTTGACCCGCACGACTGAACCGGCGTAATGCGGGTGAGGCTAAAAAATTTAGACGTAACAATTAATTGACACACAATACTTACAAAGTACATACGTATTCACAGCGTTTCATCCATTCATAAGACAAGTACTTCGAACTCTAATTATTGAAATGGCGTATTAGAAACAAACACGCCGTATTGATTACTTGACTCACTATCTATTGAAGTAATTGTAATTAATATAAGAGGTTTTCAATGATTTCAGGGATTCTTTAATATTAACTGCGTCATGGTTTCATAAAAAATTCATTTTCTGCATGGATCCCTTTCACTGAGTTAGTCATATGCGTTAATCTTTAAAACCTCACTAGTATCAGTATTTCTACTGACAAAATACGGTTCATATATCTGCGAAAAAATCATGGTTTCATTTTAGATTGCCTCATGAAGTTCACAGACCACGTAGATCCAAATCGAAATTTCCGTATTTTGTGTGGGGGAGGCATTTGCGCCCAGTTCACCTGCACCTGGCCCTTGCCTCGCCTGTCTACCGCATTTGAATAAGCAAATAACACAGATTTGCTCATACAAAAATATAAATCACCGTGACGTTAAATTACATGAGGAAGGCTTACTATTCTATAAGTGACTTTTGTCCTTATTTAAACTATCGTCTTCATAAATGGTAATTCGGTCATTTCTTCGTTTATTCGTCTAAATTTACACATTTTCAGTCTTTGAGGGACCTTAGCTTAGGCCAATGATTCTACCAAATTCTTAATTTTTTTATTCTTAGCTTGTCTTCAAAAATGTACGTTTTGTTAGTAATGTTAGACACTCTTCAGCGACACGATTCTTCTTTTCACCTACCGGAAGCGATGCTTCAATCCGGGAACTTAGAAGCATGTGACGTCATTGTACGAGTTTCCTCCCCACCTTGTGCGGCTGGCTCACGCACCGGTTCCTCATAATGGCCCAGAAAAAGCCTATACCTGATGCTGGACATATAAAAGAATTGTAAGTATGAACTGAACTCTTAATTTTGAATTTGTAAATACATAATTTCATTGATAAACGTATTTCACAGACACTCCATTTTCCTCTCAAAAGCTCCATTGGATCTGTTCTTTCTGTCTTCTGATCTGTTCCCAGTGACTGTTCAGTTGTGTTGCCACCTACCGACAATGGTGGCAAGCTAATAACCATATGAGTTGAAATGTGTATTTCTGAAACGGGTCATTTTGTTTGATAAAACGAGTGTTGCTGTTCGTTCCATGCCAGTGGAAATTAATGAACAGCCGCTGTTGAGCATTCAGCTTCTTTTTTGTTTCTAGACAATATATCGTCCGGTTACCTATTTTCGTCAGGCTCCAAAGTTCGTCCGCCATCTTGTTTCGCGTGCAGCGCAACCACGCGGGACTTAGCGTTCCAATTTGGAGTTCTCGTCTGCACGTTAGGTACTAACTTATCGGAAGAGACACGTATCAAAGTAATGAGACAAAAATCGGTGAGTTTACCGATTGTTTTTTAAAACCACTTAAAAATCAGTAGATTTTACTAATACACTTTTTTGTGCGTTTTCAGAAGATGTTTTCGAATTTAAATTTTCTTCCGACGGGANGAAACTGATTGTATTTCAATGAATCATTGTTTGTATTTGATAAAAACAAATGCTGTTGATATGACATTTAATAGTCTTTTTGCACATATTTGACATTTTAATGTTTAACAACACGGCAAATGCACGACTGGTTCCCGGCAGCACGTACGCGAAGGGCGGGAACTTCAGCTTTCAAAGTTCGCCGGTAGGTCCGCAACTTCTGACCTTCGGCCTGGTTAAAAAAAAATGAAAAAGTTGAGTTCACGATTTTGGGAACTGAAATAGGGACTGCTCGAAGAAAAAGTTTCATAACGGGAGTATTTGTTCGAGTTGGAAGGAATTAAACACATCGACAACCTCGTAAGGTGTCCCTCTATGCGCAAAAGGTATTTATAACAACGTGACTTTGATGGTTTAGTCGGTGCGAGGCATAATTCGCCGAAAAGCTTCCGGCGTACAGAGCGCCTATAGCCTCTACATCGCCTCTGCTTCGGGCCAACAGAGGCGATGGTCATTGCCTAGACAATATACTAGTAACTAGATTTTTCTGGTTACTATATGAGACCATGGCATTAGTCACCACTCACCAGAGAGGAAAAGACAAACTAACTTGGGTTGGGCCAAGCTATTTCTTGTAGAATGTATCTCATCATACGATCATATGAGAAAAAAGGGATTTCATCGGTCATGTTATAGTACAGTGATAAGACCACAGGCGTCCTCAGCTTCTGATCGTCCCTGATACACTGTGACTATGTATATGTACTCCAGTCGGATATAATGGACCCTAACTTATTCCAAATAAATCCGCTAAATATAGGACTAAATGAATGATTTTGGTATCGTTGCATTCCTCAGACATCTGGCTATCCGTACAAATCCTTTTCATGACCCTAAACTACTCAAATCTATAACTATGCTATTCCGAACTCGGTTCACTTTAGCCACGCGCATCGTGAAATCGGCAGCCATTTCAGGGAACTTTCTATATCTAGCGCCATCTATCGGCGATTTGCTACAACACGCGCTGTTCCTTTTTCATCGGTCAACGTCATTGGTCAATTTCGTCAATTATTAACGTCATCGTTATTAATCATCGTACGTCTGCTCTCGTCATCACCTTCGTTGTCTCTCTCACGATCGTATCTGTCATCGTCATGTTATCGTCGTCCATGTTGATTGATGAAAAAGGAACAACGCGTGTTGTAGCAAATCGCCGATTGATGGCGCTAGATATAGTATGTTCCCTGAAATGGCTTCTGATTTCACGATGCGCGTGGCTAAAGTGGACCGAGTTCGGAATAGCATAGTTATAGACTTGAGTAGTTTAGGGTCGTGAAAAGAATTTGTACGGATAGCCAGATGTCTGAGGAATGCAACGATACCAAAATCATTCATTTAGACCTATATTTAGTGGATTTATTTGGAATAAGTTAGGGTCCATTATATCCGACTAGTGCCCAATTGTTCTTTCTTCTAATACCATTTAAGGTGTCCTGCTCCTGCGAGTTCGCAAGAAATTCGCAGTAGAGTGAAAACACGAGCTTTGCGTAAGCTGCCAACTTTTTACCCGCACTGTATCATAAAAATTAGGCAATTACATGATGCTATGACGCTCTTGCTGAAAAACTGTGGTTGGCTTATGCCTTCGAGTTTCTGGTTTGTCATAGTCTAATGTTTTTTGTTTTTAATTTCAGCCGCATTGTTTTGCCTATGGAAAGAGATGAGGTAAGTCAAACGTATAACTGTCCTCGTAATATGGACGTTAATTGGAGCATGGGCGTTCAGAAACGAAGTTTATAAGAAGTTACCCCAAACGGTGGATTCTCGTGAACTCCCATAAGGGAAGCTATGTTTACATCGGACTTGCCTTCAAGAGTCGAACAAAATGTATCCAAAGAAGGCAGGTTGTTGCTGTTCTGTTCCTCCAAGAAAAAGATTTTGTTTGTTTTGAGAGCTATATGTGGACTTTCACAGACGTGTGCCCTTTCAAGAAAGTCTTGTTCACATAAATTGGGGTCACTGAGCTGAGCATGGTGTTTAAAAGTGAAAACTTCTGGAATGAATATTAAGCCGTACTATGGCAGTTTCTCAAACTCTTGATCGTGGAATGGCAAAATTATTAGGTGCTTGATGAACAAATTACAAAGTGAATTTGCTTATTACTCAAGTTAATAAGATACTTAGAAAATGTCATTTTGCATAATAATGCCATGACATTTATCTAGATTATTGTTTGACATCACATTGCTGGCTGAGAACATCATGTTCAATTTTAGCATCTTTAGATTTCAAACCTTGGGTGTTGTCATGGAAATAACAAAGGTTATTTTAAAGTTGTTTTGTATTCTGCACTAATCCAGGAATGATCTAACTGAACATGAAAATCTCAGCCTTTTCATTAACATTGGCAACTATGTTTACATCTGATGCCTCTTAGATTCTAATTAGCAGTGTCAACTAAAATTTGGTTCCATCCTTGTTTACTTTCTGTTGTGTTTAAATCTTCAGAGCCAACTGACATGTTTTGTGGGTGGATGCAGCATTTTAAGTAGCCACTGTTTATCATTGGGTGTGCCAGGGTGCTGAAAACTCAAGTAAACGATTCTCTGTTCTGACACATCCTGTAATCAACAGTGTCGGCTCATAATGTTTGGTTTTATGCCTTAAAGTGCTTAGAACCATCATTTACCTTGATTTGACAAGTGATTACATTGTCAGCATCATTTAACCTTCCGTCAGAGAATTGCATATCACAGTCGTGAATTCAATGTACCAAAAACGAAGAAAAGCAACTTGAATTGAAAGATTCTTAGCTCCATTGAAATGCGTGTGACATATGAACATACCTAGAGCGAAAGTGTGTCATGTCCACCAACATGCGAGTTTCGTGCACGTACTTGAACCATACCTGTGTTTCTTTTGTGTCCCGTGTGAAAGTGAAAAGAGACAGTATGGTCAAATACTAAGTTATTACAACCACCATAAAAGCGATGCCTTGTCCTTCTTTATTATAACATAATCGGGCCCACGGGAAAACGAACAGCAATATCTGACAACTTTCACACTAAACACAATGGAGGAGGACTTGTATAGTTATGATTGGTTGTCCTGATTTTACGTAACATGTTTTTGACTAATGAATGCTCTAAATCATCTAACTAACATATCGTCAGATGGTGTTTGCGGACGTGACAGCTGATTGACTGATGGGGTTGTTTTTGGGGTTTTTGATATGAAATGGTCCCATGCGGTGTTAAAAGCTAAGGAGTTCATGTTAAAAACACTATTCTTAAAGTGCACCAATCATGTTTGAGTTGGTTGAATTAATTGGTGATCTCCATAGGTTTGTAAAGATGGCATTCCGGGAGGCTTTAATGTTGACTAACATCTTAATAGAGTTTATTGTGGGAACGCTGAACAGCTTTATTCTTCTTCCTTGCTATTTACCGTATTTTTATATCATGTTACAGTACCACTGTGCACAGCTGTTTTCGGTGGCGGAAGCGAGTAAGAACGAGACAGGGGGCGGGGAAGGTATAGAAATTGAAACCAACGAGCCTTTCGACGAAACTAAAAATCCACCCACGTGGCCACTTCTTGGGGGAAAATACACGAAAGGACAGTACACACACAAAATATATCGGCTAGAAACGTGAGTATTAGTGATTTTACAATTAACGGTTGTCAATGTTACACATATGCTATACTACACTTAGTAGCCTTACCAGTATCTCAGTTGTGCTGATCATTCTAGATCCCACTACTGGCATGCAGGTTCGGAGTCCTGATTTATCGCTGTTTGAATTTTGGGATTTTAACTTGACCTAATTAGAGCTACAGGCTGGTGAAATAGCACGCTCATAGGTATCGGTCTGTAAAACAATTTTGGGTACCTTCTCTGATCTCAATCAATTAGATGCTTAGCATTTTTATTGGAATATAGGCGCTTATCAAGTTTAGCCACAAAATGTGAAGTGACAACATGCCCGTCAATCCGGGAGCGCGTCAATTTATTCATAGGTTTCTTAACACATTTGTACTCACGAGCACTCCAAAAACTTCAGTATAGGATTGACAGCAAAGGAGCCAAAGTGCTGTGACCCTTATTATTATAGTCAGCTTACTATTGTCAGAAATAGAGACACACACTCATCGTATGATCCAATGACCTCATCACTTTGTGTGCCTTCAACTTCCTAACAGGTTAACACGACGCCTCTCGGCCCAGTGAGGTTGATAGAACACGAGGTTATATGAACACACACTGATTCAAACGATAAAAAGAAACAAATGAATCACATGGCAATGGCACATTAAAAGCTGCTATAGGCTAAACCATAGTGTTTAAACAACTTTTTCACAGGTGTATTTGCCCTTCCAGATCAACATTTAGTGTGTTCTTATCCTTTGTTTGAATTGAAATTGGTTGTGGTTAATTACCCTTGTGATGGACATTTGCCTGGAGGATTTGAATTAGCCGCCGAGACAAGCAACTTAGTGGGCCTGATCTAAAGCAATAGTGACATGTCAGTTCTTTCTAGGTCTAGAAAACATTTCTAACCTAGAGTAAAGAACAAGATGAGACTGATTTTATAACTGTAGGAGGTCTAAATACAAAACTGATTTTTAGACAGAGGCACGGGTTTTTTGCCCCTTTAAGAGTAGTGATCATGTAATTTGTAAAAGTTCATTGATCTATTGATCTATGGTGATCTTATAATTTGTAAAAGTTCATAGAGTAATTGCAATCATATAATTTGTAAAAGTTCATAGAGCAATAGTGATCAATAATTTGTAAAATTTCATAGAGCAATAGTGATCATATAATTTGTTTAAGTTCATAGCAAAATAGTTAACCTGTTTTAGAAATATCTGGTACTACCTACTTCACATGGTATGTTGGTACAGCACATATGATGGATTACTGTAGTTGCTGGTGTCCTCCATTTGTATCAAGCTTCTGCCTTCATCTGTACAGGTTGTGTATATTCAGAACTGTGCTCAAGTTATTACCACTGAGAGGTACAATGTGATATTCTTATAATTTCTTGCAGAAAAGGAAACATTGACTTATCTTGTGGACCTAACTTCATACTGAAATTTTACGTAGTAGACTTTTCCCCTGCTGACGCACATTTTTGAGTTAATTAAATAGTGTATCATTGCTTCCATTGCCGTGAGTTTAACTGTGTAGTTAGGTTATGAGCTGTGTTTCCTTAGACTAGTGTAATACTGTATTGATCATGCGTATTGGCTATTTGACATCTGTGGCAATGCCGCCATGTACGTGCTGTTACATAGTTATTGATCAGCAGATGGCTCATAATCCAATCAGCTTGAACTGGTCATTTTTGTGTCGCCTCTTTTATTAGTACACAGTGGCTGCCTCTATAGTCCATTGAGTGATTAGCAGTGTTCTGTCCACCTGTTGCTGTCGACGGGTCTTCTTTGTTTTGACCTCTGATCTTCGTATCTGGTTCTCTCACGGATAACCTCACTGTGGTACGGTAAAATCTCACCAATTTGGGATAGACATCATTGCTGAAATTGGATCTTTCCTCATTTTTCCAAACCTTCTTACATTGTTGTGGATGGCACAATTGATCAAAATAATCCCCGATTGTAACTGTGGTAGAAACGTTAAAAAGTTACTAGTCCGAGTTTTGTGAATAAGACTGTTGAAGTTCAGATTAAACTATAAGTTTTTGCATGTTATACTTTGAAATGATTTGTGTTCTTTGATCCGGGTTCAAAAAACCACCAAAGTCATGTGTCCTTGCGTTTAGTAATTGGGGAAAACTTTAGTTGGTGTCCCCATAAAAATTCGAAACGTTGCCAGTGTCCCCCACTTGTTTGCGGAAAAAATTCAAAACTTTGTGAAAGCTTGTAAAATCTTGATCTGGTCACAATTTCTAATTATTCAAATTCAACGAAAAATGGTGAAAAACAATGATTCTGTGACTTTAATAATGACAATGCATTTCTTTGGTGTTACTTATCCTGCATGAAAGTAAAGAACAAATATAATAATTCCCCTCCAGCATTTTGTGTCCTAAGTTGGTGTAATTCTTCGTTATATGTGATGTTAAAGTCCCACGCAGGTCTAATTTGGTCCTGTCAAAGCATGCATCTCAATCTGTCATAAATGGCAGAGTGGGATGCAACTCTGAAGGGACAAAGTTGGATAAGTATCGTAGATTCCTAGAAAGACCCCAGCGTTTTCCCACCTCCAGGACAAAGGGGATTTCTATCCTTGACCGTCCTATTGGATGTGACTGTCTGACCCGTTCACACTATCAGTGAACTCCACTCTGTCTATAGTGCATATGCAAACTCACCACATTAAAAACCTTTAAAAAGACTCTTCTTCAAAACACAAAGTAAGGGATGGTGTTGCATATTGCTTTAATTACACTTAATTGTTAAAGTGAGATTCGTTCGTGGGAGGGGGTAGATCGAGAGGGCTGAGGTTATATTGCTTCTTTATTTTGTGGCCGGCAGGTACTTTCTGTTTTCAGTGATTGTTAGTTCTGTTTTGGCTTAAGTCAGAAGGCTGGCCTAGTTTCTTTTGTATCTCGTTTGTGTCACTTGCAGTTTCAGTTTGTACACTCAAGAGTGTTTCATCATGTTATCTCAATCTCCCACGTAGTGACCAAGGTCTCCCCTATGGACAGTATTTCGTAATATTTCAGCCCCCACACATATGCTGGTATATGCAGGTGCATATTGCCACCAATTCCATCCACGGACTGCTGCTGTATTTCCCAAAACCCACGTATTTTTTACCTTTTGCCTGTGTTTTATCAAATTTTTTGACATATTTTCATGAAATGTGCCACATTGGTTTTTATTAAGGAGACGGTGACACCTTGTTTTCAGATTCAACATATTGTGTGACCCCTTGTGGCAATTCTTTATTATTTAATTTTGTGTGGCGTATCTGTCCTCCAAACTGCTTTAAAGATCATTTTGTGAATATGTTGCTACTGAGGAGATCATGTCTGACGTTGATTTTTCAATGTGTGTGACTGCTGTGGTGTCCCTTGTCGCAATAATTTGTCTCCCTGTGCTACAGTATCTACCAAGTTACTTGATGGATCTTCTTAAAATATGGTCTACCATATGTATTCTTAAACAGCTGATGTTGATTTTGGGACAGTTCAGTAACTGTGGGATCCCGAGTAGTGATTTTGATTTTCTTTGCATATGCCTCAATATCTACCAAGTTCCTTGATAAATCTTCATGAAAGTGTCTGCGAAGGAGACACCCGCAAAGGACCTGTTTCAGATTGATTACACCTATTTTGCACGTGTCCCCTCGTGGCCATTTTTATTAGTTATGTATCTCCTTTTTAAATTCACCTGCCTATCTGCCAAACCACTTGAGGAATTGTCTTAGAAGTTAGCAGATATGTTCTCATTCAGGAGAGCATGCCTGACATTAATGTTCCGACAGATCCGATAACTGTTGCTCCCCTGGTGACAATCGTAGTTTCTTTGGGTCTGGCTAGATGTGGATTGGATATACACGAAATTTGGCAGGCGTAAGTGAACATGTGGAAGAGAGAACGACTGACGTTGATTATATACTAGGACAGATCCAACTACTGTCCTGCTCCCTTGTGGCAGTTTTGTTTTTTGCACGTGCCTCAACGTCTACTAAGTCACTTGATAAATCTTCATGAAGTTTGGCACATATTCCTGTTGAGGTGAGGATGGCTAGTGTGGTTCCCTCTTGTAGCAATTTGAGTAATTGGGTGTCTCTTGATCCTACCAGGTTCTTAATGATATCTTTGCTGTTTGCGTTGGGCACATTTCAGTGCTCTGTGCTCTGTGTTGCTCTTGTTACTGTTCTCTTAACCACAGTAATGCCATATAGTCACAGCTGGTTTTTCATTTAGCTTATTATAATCTATTTGTGTGAACCGTTAATGTTTGTAATGGATTCTTCAGTTTGAGAATAGCTCGGCTCTAATTGTTCTATATTAGTGATAACAGTATTGTGCTCGAAATTCTTCAGTTTGAGCCAAAATAATCACTTATATTGTCACTTTTCTACATTTCGAAAGACTTACCACATTTAATGGATGTACTCAAAGTTTTACCACTTATTGTGTGCTAACAACTCTACCATACAAACTTTGTTAAAATTTTCTTCATTCAAATGGCATCACATCACGAGTGGCAGCAAACAGGCCATGGTGACATTTTAAAATTGGTCATGGAGAATACTGAATAAATGTGAAGATTTGACACGGTGCAGCTGNATGTGAAGATTTGACACAGTGCAGCTGACTTCTTTGTGTTGGATTTGTAAGTCTTTCTGTAGTTTTGATTGATTAAACTTCATCTACAAGTTAAAAACGTTCAGCATACTTTAACAGGGCAGTTCACTTGATAATAACTGAATTGCCTTGATTAAACTTCATCCACAAGTACGTTTACGGGGCGGTTCACTTGATAATCACCGAGTTGCTTAAAGTTGTTGGAGAGAGAGATTTGCTAGCAACTCTGAGAATGAACCTTTAGGTCATTTTCATTGTTTCAGCTGATGCAAGGTCAAACTCCTGTCTGGTCTCACATACAGTATAACACCCAGAGGTTCTAGCTGCTGAACTTTGTACTGTTTAGTGCTAGTGCCAAAGGTTGCTTTTAACTGACTCATACAGTCACTATGATTGCCTTGTTGGGACAAGAGCCTTTCATTAGGTGCTCTATATATATACATATATACATTCACACATTTCTTGTTAGAAGGTGTCTTTTTCTTTATGTTATATATTCTCAGTGAGGGATTTTGAGCTCCCACCAAGATGGGGCTTCTTCGGAAACGTGGTTTGAAAAAATCCTCATAGGGTCTCTTTAAGGATCGTCTTGCGTGTCAGGTGCATTTGGAAAAAGAAGGCAATATTTTTTTTAGTTTTTGATGTTGAAAAGGACCATTAAGATATTTTAAGTAGATCATTTGTCAACAGAAGTGTAGACAAAAGCGGATAAAGTGCGATTTTCAGTTCCCCATGGTTGAATGAGGGCACTATGGGTAGCCTAGTACATTTCTAGTACTTTTTTGTGAAAAAAGTAACCTGGTATTTTTTAACGCAGTCACTTCTGCAAAATGAACATTTCCTCCTGGAGGCTCTTTTGAGAGTTCTTGCATTGCAATTTGCTTTGACCAGTCTGTCTTGTGTTCAAGCTTACATTAAAATTATTTTGGCAGTTATCAATTTAATTGGTGTGGCATAAGAATAGGTTTTCACTGAATTAGTGCCATCGCAGGGGTATGGTTCTAGAAATGGCCCTATTTCTTTGAATCATTTTGAAAGCTTTATTTATATAAGAAAATGTACTACCAAAAAAATTTGTAGCCTTTTTTCTTCATGGTCAGAAACTGTCATGGTCAATAGTGACTGTTTCCTTGTTCTGAACTTCATTTTAATCTTCTGTGACTGATTTAATTCCGTGTTGTGCAGTTGCATGCTTATTTCTTCAATTAGAAAAAAAAAACATGGTGACAATAGTTACGTACTCAGTTTCTCTCATTACGTACTGAACATATTTGAAAAACCGGTAATTTAGGACACAATATGTTAGACAAGTGATATCTTATTTCCCAATAGACACTGTTTTGAAGTATTTTGGGCACCCACAATAATTTTTGAGGCGCCTGCAAAAATGAAAAGCGTCTGTCTTGGGAATTATCTTTGTATATAATTCGCGAGATTTTATGGTAACATTGTATTGTTGCACCTCTACTGTTGTATTTAATCTGGTCATGTATGAGCCAGGCTTTCTTCATCAATGTAGGGTGACATTGCCTAGGTATTCCCCTGTGAGGATTCGATATATAACCCAAGGATTTACGTGTCACTCATCTGGTTCATGGGGTTTCGTACTTGTCTGTAGGGATAAGAACTCCTTATAAGTACCTCGGCAAAGTTCTGCAGTCTGTTGACATTGATTACTTTAAGATTAAGTACTGTGGTTTGTTTCAAGCGCTTTCTGCTGCTCACTGCTAATCAATATGCCGGTATGTCCACAACAGAGATTTATACGATCCAATATTAGAGCGTTTTCTTGGAATGGAATCAATTATTAGTTATAGCCACTTATGCAGGTCGACTTATTTTTAAAAGAATTGTCTAATATCAAACGTGTGAAATTCACACCTTTTCCATACAATAAACTTATCACCAGTTGGCTGTTTCACTAATGGTTGTACAACCTTCTCTGGTTTTAAATTGTATGTACACAGGTTCTTGTAACTTGGCCTTTTTGAGGTTTGAAGAGATACTTTAAGATAAGTATTTTTAAATTATCATTACTGAGAAATAATAGATGTATTCCAAGTGTCGAGATGACTAGATTTGATTTTTTTCATTGATCAATCAGATTGTTATCAAACAAATGTAACAAATCATTCCATTTTATTTTCAGGAAAGTACCTTTCTTTGTGCGAGCGCTTGCTCCAAAAGGCTCATTAGAATTTCATGAAAAGGCTTGGAATGCATATCCATATTGTAGAACATTGATAACGGTAAGTGATCAGGGGCATTCACTTGTAAAATGCAAATCCAAACTATGTTATTTGGCCACACAAAAATTAAATCTCAAACCTGTCCTTACCATGATAGAAAAAGACTCCCATCCTTAAAGATATTCAGGACATCAGCAAGTGAATACTGAGTGTCAAAAACATGAAAGTTGACAGGGCTGGCCACCTCTTTCCAAATATTAGGTCGTTGCATAGGTGAACCTTCATTTTTTGATGTCAGGTAACAATTCTATCGGGGCAAGGTGAATTTCGAGGCCAGGGTAATTTCGTGTTAGATTTTCATGTGATGTTTTTATGCGCCCACATATTTATACGTGGATGCATTTTGCCGTTCGTCCGTCTGTCCGTCCAGGTGGCGTCCGTCCGGCGTCCGCTGCTCTATCTCCAAAACTCTTTGACATACGTTCATGAAATTCGGCACATATGTTCCATTCATGAATGGGACGGCATGTGCGAACTTTCGGCCAGATCCGACTACCGGTGTGCCCCCTAGTGGCAATTTTAGTTTTTTACGCTTACCTTTGTATCTTCAAAAGTCCTGAACGGATTTTCATGAAATTTGGTATGTAGGCACCTATTAGTGAGGTGACGCTATCCTGCCGTTTTCATATGGATTCGACATAGTTTGCGCCACCTAGTGGCCATTTTTAGTGTTTTCGAGTCTGTTTTTGTGCGTCCACCCCTCTATCAACCAAACCGCTCAAAGGATGATTGTGAAAATTGGCATGTATATGCTTACTATGTAGAGGACGGTTGACGATGATTTTCCGACGATTTCGACCACTGTGGCGCCTCCTAGTGGCAGTTTTGTTTTTTGCGCCTATGGCTGTATCTCCTAAACCGTTCGTAGGATCTTTACGAAATTGTGTAAGTATATTTATATGGTGTTAACAACTGGAGATGACGACTTTTGGACGGATCCGACTACCGGTGTGCCCCCTAGTGGCAATTTTAATTTTTTATGCTTACCTTTGTATCTTCAAAAGTCCTGAACGGATTTTCATGAAATTTGTTATGTAGGCACTTATTAGTGAGATGACGCTATCCTCCCGTTTTCAGATGGATTCGACCTAGTTTGCGCCACCTAGTGGCCATTTTTAGTGTTTTCGAGTCTGTTTTTGTGCGTCCACCCCTCTATCAACCAAACCGCTCAAAGGATGATTGTGAAAATTGGCATGTATATGTTCTTATTATGAAGAGGACGGTTGACGCTGAATTTCCCATGACTTTGATTACTGTGGCGCCTTCTAGTGGCAGTTTTTTTTTGCGCCCATGGCTGTATCTCCTAAACCGTTTGCAGGATTTTTACTAAATTTAGCAAGTGTATTTATGTGATGTTGACAACGGACGATGACGACTTTTGGATGATTCTGACTACCGGTATGCCTCTAGTGGCAATTTTAGTATATTATATTGACCTCTGTATTTTCATAGGTCTTCAGGTGTATACTTTGTGTTACTTCGTGACTATGAAGGAAAAGTTCCAAGTAGACATTTGTTTCTGGCATTCTAATGCTGTGCTAATCTCGTATGTTGGTAAATTTGTTTTTAATTCTATGTTTCTGTTGTGCTTTAAGCAACTGGTGTATAGGATGTGCTTGTATTATGAAGATTACTTACATTTTGCCTCTAGCCTATTGAGGAGACAATGACCATGCCTTTCCATTTTGCAAAGTACAACATACTGCATATATGCCCTCTACTGGCCACTTTATGGTACCAATAAACAACCCTAGAAGGATACCGTATGCGGTGCAATTGTGGGCGCATTTCAACGCTCTGCGTTGCTCTTGTTTTATTATGGATGTGAAGGGAAACCACTACGTAGTCCCTGTAGACATGGACATTTCCATAAAAAACATTAAAATATAGATTTGAATTCTTACTATGGTAAAACAAAAAGTATGAAAACGTCAAATTTGGGAAAGACGTAGCATCTTGTAGCTCAAACTCCCAGGATGCCTATCCAACTCTTTTAGGGGATTGTTCGGGTGGTCTGTTATAAGGCTTAATCTCGTGTAAATGTGAAGATTTATTTAGGTGTGTTTTTTTGCAATTCGGCATTGGAGGATGCCATCATAAATCATAATTATAAAAAGTAGTTTGGACAGTATAATTGAATAGATATACAACATGATGTAAAAATTATCTCTGTAGGTTGAAAAGTTTTCAAGATATGAGTATTTACAGATTGCAGGGTCCGCTAATAAGGGGAAGTTTTTTACGGTGTAAATTGCTAATTAGATGAGCAACTTCAAAAATAATGAGAATTGTATAAATCTTGTGTCAACAACTGTACACATTTTGAGGAGATGTGACGGGATAGATTTTTTTGAAAGTCTGACATAGAATTAAACCACCAGGTTGTTTATTTAATTTGAATATTACATGTTTAGACCCCTTTAGTACTCTGAAATATCTGTGTGAGCCCAAAAGGACTTGACACTTTCTGCCACTGCTTATTTCGGGGAACACATTAACCATGGCAAATACAATTAATAGAGCCCTTGCACCTGTATTAGGAAAGTTTCCAAAAATAATACCTTAAGCATGAACTTGTGGGTCCTACCAGGGATTTCCACAAGAGCTCCCATCAAGATAGTCTCTGTGAGGAGTGGGACGGGTAGAGTATAAGACCAGGGTGATGAAGTGAAACAGGCTGCAGTCATAGGTTGATTTGGACTGTTTATTGTCATTATTGTTTGTGTGTGCTCTTCAGAATGAATACATGGGTGAAAACTTTTACATCACAATTGAAAGCCTACATCTTCCTGACAAGGGTAAAACAGAAAACGTGAGTATTTAGTTCCTTGATCAACTAAAGCATTTTTTGGCAAAAATTTGGGACGAATCATGATTACTGAAATAGTCTTGGATTGCTGTGACTATAGGTGGTTCTTTTTGTGCTTTTATACTTTTTGTATGTTAATTCTCCACTTATTTTAGCACACAAGATGGTGGGCAAGTACAATAATACTTCGTCAATGAAATTTCTCAACAGAGACGTGTTCAAAATTTACAGAGTTCATAGTATGGTTCGTACTGTAGAGCTGCCAAAACAATTCCTTGTAATTTTTTTTTGGCAAAATAGTAAGCCTTTGAACAATAGAAAAAATATTTCTTAGCAATATTTTCTGCAAAATAAGTGAAAGTTATGGTACCTAGTATATAGCTGGTACGAGTTGGTTGTGTTATTGGAGCTGCTGAATTGAACTCTTAAAGACTTGTTTGAAGGGAGTGCAACCTTTGTTGATGTTTTGTTTAGTAAGAATACCTCGTCCCTGGTTGTCTTGTAGATATATTTTCTGTCTTAACTACTCTTCCCTGGTCAATATTTGCCATCCATGGAACAATAACTGGCGCAAACAGTCGAGGAAAAACCTGCCATCTTGATTCTGCATTAACTGCCAATGAGCTAACTCGATGTCCTACTCGATATTCACATTAAAAAGTGTATATGTTTTTATACGTATACATATACGTATATATGTACATAATTATATACATATACGTATATATGTACATAATTATGCTCATCAATATACAATTACATGTACATTTACATATATTTCAAAAGAGTGACAGCACAGTCTCCTACAATCTTGGTATTTTTTTCTGCAGAATTTTATCTTTTTATTAGATTCATCTCCGCTTCTTTTTCAGGCTCACGAACTCACTGGCAAGGCTTTGCAGATGAGGAAGGTTTTGGACTTGGATATAGCCACTACAGAATACTTAAACTCATCGGTGAGACTGAGACTGATGTATGCAAGGAGAGGAGACAGTGTACTGTAGTGGACCAGCTTCGGGTCTTGGTTACACTGGCAGATAGTTTGGGGGATTTTGCCTAGGGCACTGCTGTCAGTTTTCAAATGCATTGCGTGGTGATATCCGGCTCGTAAACATCATTGACACTGCAAATAACTTGTGGGCACGTAACCTGATTCATGATTTGCATTTAAGGTGGTGAGATTTGACTTCAGTGTGACCAAATGACACGTGCCTGGAGACTTGCTCATCTGCGTATTTCTTCGATGCATTTTGGACACCAAAAAGCATATTGTAATTGACTTTGTGCATGCGAGTGACGAGTGTTGTATACCATCATATTGTTTGCACGTCACCAAGTTCTCTTTGATGTCACTTACAACCGTCCCACAATGCACTTGAAAACAACAGAACCGCCCTAGATGAAATGGGCCGAATTGAGGGTTACACAAAAGGGTCTGCTATTATAAACCCACTTTCTGTAAAAAAACTCACATTTGATCTAGGAAACTTGCTATTCTTGTTCTAGGGAAGAACTGACAGTTGATTATTGCTTGTGATCAGGCACCATAAGTTGGCTTGTCACTGTGAGTGATTTTATGGGTTGGGGCATGTCAAGCACTACAGAACTGTTCAATCATAGCCTAGGAATCATTCCTCGTTTTAGTAAGAAACAAGTTGAGACCAGTTTCATAGTGGAAAGTGATCCAAATCAAAATTGTTTTTATGGCCAAAGGAAGCTTAATAGGCGATCTAATAGTGAATGGATTTAAGCAACCTGGGCATAACGTAAAAATGTTTTCCAGTGGGTAGTTGAGATTTTCTGTAAATGTCAATTTAATTGATTCTTTTTCTGGCCACTAGGAAGTGTGACTTGTTGTGACAGTTGGGGAATCTTGTTATTCAGTTCAGAGGTTGCTTTTTTCTAGTTATTCAATAATTTATGGGGGCAATTAAAAAGAGAGTAGGGGCCATGATGCCTTGGTTTTGGGGAGGGAGACAAAGTCATCATCTTGTTGCATAATGGTACCTTTTTATGACTAACGGTTTGTGCGATGGATTGTGGGACACCGGTCAGCCAAGAAGTGTGAAACCAACCAATGAAAGCAGAGAATGTACAACTACATTTGCAGCCAAAAGGTGGTGAGGGACATGTATATCCCACAATTCCTTAGCCATTCAAGGGTCCAGTAGCCGGTTGTGTGAAACAGTCCCAAATAGGGACTCTACTAAGTTCTTTAAATCTTTTGCATATTTGGTTCATTCTATACTCACAGATTTATTATTTTTTTATCAGTTTATCTTTATTATGAACTCCTTTTTGACTAATGTCATTTTTTAATGATATAACTAAAAACTGAGCCCTTAATTCAATCAAAATAGTTAGGGACTTAGTCCTTAAATTAGGGGCGTTGCATGAAAAGATCCCTACTTATTTTCAGTGATACTGAGAATTCAACGTAGAGTTCAGTCTCAATTTGTTGTTAAAGCCATTTGCTTATTAATGATACCCAAACAACGTAAGAAAGGACATTCAGTGTTTTCACTAGCCAACAAATACAAAATAGATTTAGGAAACTTCTATTTGGGTCTGGTTCATACAACAGAACCTTACACATGAAAAACAAGCACGAGGTCTTGCAATCCTCAGGCGTATTCATGCTGTGCAGTAACAGGTTAGCACCATGACCATGACAGAAGTAGGACAAAAATCGGATGGTATTTTGCAAAAGGTCCATTACTGATACAGTACCAGACAAAAGTAATCAGACAAAATCCCGTTTCTCTGTCATGACAGCTAATTCTGTTCACAGCAAAAATTGCTGGTAATAGCTATTGTGGCAGCATAATTCTAATTACAGAATATCTTGGCCACCTTACTAATTTTCCCATTAATTTCAAAGATTCTCTATCATGTTGGAAGGGTGGTCTGACCACATCTGGCAGTTGTTACGAGGGAATTCCGAGTCATTTGCTCTTAATGCTTTTGGCATGTATTGTACATTTGCGGCTTGTACATGCAATATGCTTTAGCCTAGCAGTTGTTACATACCATCTGTTTCACCTTAAAGGACTTGGTCCCAGAGGAGGATCCCACCAAGTTCAGGTCCACCAAAACAGGCCGTGGTCCACTGGGCCCTGACTGGCAGAAGACCGCCTCCCCGGTCATGTGTTGCTACAAGTTGGTCAGCGTCTACTTCAAGTGGCGAGGCTTACAAACTAGTACAGAGAACTTTATCCTCAAGGTGTGTTGGTTAGTCCGTGGCATATTAACAGTGCGTTGACTTCAATGAAGTATCTGATATACGCATACGGAACGTTTTTGTGAATCCTGTCAGTCGTGCTTTGGCATGTCTTCGTGCGTTTTTTATTGTCAGTCCCCTGATAACCACTACGTAAACACTTGTTATTCCCATCCATTCTATTCTAATGTGAAACTCACTCTAATGTCTTAAATGTAAAATTGTGAAATACGTGAAATTGAGACTATTGAAAGCTAAAAATTTTCATAACTGATCGAAGTTGACATTCTTTAGTGTAATTTCAGGAGCATGTTTTTCATGCTCACAGAAAGGGTCGAATAAAATCAGTCAATCCAATTTTTACAACACTTGGTTAATTGTAAATTACAAAAATTCTCAATCTTAGCTGTGAGCTTAGATTACAAATGAGTGGCAATTGTTTACAGGGAAAAACATTTTGGGCTGTTCGTTTACAAAGTTCTCAGTTAAGCATTGCTTTTCACTCCTGTTTGGTTTGTTTCAACAGCAATATCCACGGATGTTCAAACGGTTACATAGGCAGCTGTTCTGCCAGACAGACATGTGGTATGGCATGACCATGGAGCAGATCCGAGAGATGGAGGAGCAAACTAAAGAGGAATTGACAAAGGTGAGGGGTCATTCAGGGGTAGTGGCCATTTTAAGCTGCTTTGAGTTCACTATACGTCTGATGGCCTTTTCTCACCAAGTTAAATCTGGTGCTAGCATCGGCATAAACTGCAAAGGTAACTTGAGCTTCCCCCTAGGTTTGGCTGTTAACAAACACCGTAGTTATCGCTAGGTGACGCCATTGTCATCGAAGTTATCACAAATTGGAGTGGTATGATCTTCACCATAGTCACAGCTGATCCCTGCCGACAACTTTGATGGACTCCAAAGTTGAGTGTTCTTACTGTAGCAACGTGTTGACCCTTCGCTGTTGAATCCAACTGCTTACTGCGAAGTAAACTTGAGCTGTTAAAACTTTGATCCAAGACTGTATTTCATTGTTCTCTCTGAGTAACACTGCCCTAAACACCAAAGCGTGTAAGTAAGTGGGAGAGGCCTGTAATGAACTAGCTACTGATTTAGTCCCTTTGATATTATAAAACGGGCAATAATTCATAGGGGTCCCGAGGGGGGAGCAGTGAATGTATTGCTGCTCGAGATCATGCTTAGCACGTAAAATGATCAGCCAAGTCAAGCCAACTTTCTGTGCCTGGTTTGAAGCAGTAATGAACTGTCCGTTTTTACTAAGCCCGGAGATCACAGTGGGTCCATAAAAACTTTAAATGTGCGTGTATGCACAACATACTCCAGGTATGTTGCAACCAGATTGCATAAATATTATACGACAAGACATTTTCAAGGGAGCATAGAAGCCGGAGTCAAAAATTTGCTAAGTAGTTGATTGTAGATGTTTTAAGAGATGGGTGTATTTTTCTCTACCAACATATTTCTGGGTGTGTAGCTAATCCATTGGTGGGTGCACAATGAGAAACAGTTTGACTGACATCACAGTGTTTACCTCCGGCTCTGTTGATGAGTCTTAGTAAAATCCAGTGAAAATTCTTTTAAGCAATAGATTTTATCACGAGTCTGCAATGTTTGTGTTCAAATATAATGTGCGAGCCTGTATTAGCAAACTTGGCTACTTCCTTTATGTTTGACATGTGTTCTGCCCAATCAAATTTGAAAAATACCTTCAAAACTTTGTTATTAACCCTATAGTAGTTTGCCAGCAGCCACTCATGCCTACAAAACTGGTTGAAGATGCAGCAGGACTGTCTGTTTACAGCTTTAATGCACAGTCTTTCAAACGTCGGTAACATTTGTCAATCCTCCAAGGAACATAGACTGTCTTGGGATCTTTTCTGGGGTTTTGTTATGTTACTATTCAACTACTTGTTGCCAACATTGTCGCTAAAGAAAAACATTGATTGAAAATCAGTGTTTTTATTTGGGATAGTGAAATGGATTCTGCAATCTCTCTAAAATATAAAAAGTCAAGTGAATGAGGCAAAGTCTCCTTGACCACTTGCTAATCTGTGTCTGGTATTGCTAAAATGTGCCACACAACCGATTCAGAATTGAGCCTCCAATCGGGAAGGTTTTTCAACTTGGAAAAAATTTCAAATTTCTATCTTAATTGTTTGTTGCAGGATTGACAAATATACTGGGAGTTTTGACAATTATATTGTTGTTAATAAACAGTGCTGTTGTGTATTCACCCAACTTAAAACACCAAGTTAGTATGTGGGTATTGCTTGGTTACCAACTTGATAACTGAGCAGAGAATGGATTCCCCATGACATGATGACAAAACTTGTTTACCTGAAATTCAGCGATATTTTGTGGTAAAATGTGTCAAAGCCAAATGGGATGTTTTGTTGAGTTAACTGTTATTTTATGCTTCATAAAATTGTGTATCCTTTTTCACAAGTTGTATACATTGCTATCGCTGTCACAAATACTGTCTTACCTATGTGACAAAAAAGAAAAGTTGATGCGACTTACACATGTAAAAAGCATCAAAAAAGCTGTGACATCTGAAACTTCCCTATGACATTTTAAAATGTGACAAATTCTGACTTGCCATTAAATATGAATCCATTCTCTGAAACTAGAAATATATTGGACCCATTGTAAAATAATGTCAACAATCTGCAAGATTGAATTGCACTCAGCCATAATATTACCAACATATTGTATCTCTTATTTTCCTGTCGTTTTAATGAAAGAAATATTTACTTTTCAGGCTATAGCGAGTGGATCAGTAAGGGGTACTAAGGTAGAAAAGTAACTACAGCTTGTGGGGAGTGATTTTACCATGGTGTTTTTCTACTGGTCATAAGACCCATCCTCAATTGTCAGTGTATATAGGACCTACAAACATGTTAGATGGATACCTATTTATATATTGCTGATGTATAGAATTGTCGATGAATGTATAAAAAATTATTTTTGCAAACATCTCTTCAAATTAGATGGATTTTAGTGTTGTGTTGTTATGAATTTGTGAGAACATCAGAATCGCTCGTTGTTGCATATGTTATTTTATCGTGGAAATAGAGAAAATGAAATTGTCCCATGATTTATCATTATTCTCGTGCTGGGGTCATTCCTTTGCAATTAAATACGATAAAATTTCAGGAATTTCTGACAAAGATACTTGCCAAAATTGTTTTTTCATTTTGCAAAGGTTTCTCAAATCGTTGTTTGAGGATTATTATGGCATTTCTAGAGAAAATTCAGGTTGTTATCCGCCATATTATGTTCTGAATTAGCGAGATTTTACTGCACATAGGCACAGAATGAGGGGAATCCATGCTGACTGCACCTCCGCATGATGCCGAAGACATCAGGCATCACCCATTGGCTCATGTGATTGTAATTATAGTTAATTAGCTGTGTAACACAGTTGGCCTGGATTCCGAGAATGACCCTTGATGCGTATTGTGTAAGAGCTGTTAACTGTTGTGATTAGTGCATGACACGAAATCTGTCTCTGATTAGTTTCAATGGTAAATGAAATATTCAAATGTTTGTAATAGCAGAAGCGAGCTTCATTTGTGTTGCTTTTATCCGATCGTCAATTGTGGAAACGACTGTTCATTATTTGTGATAAATTAATACACTTTCTGTTCTGCTTGCTACTTTTTTTCGTGGCAATTACTCATTTGAAACTGGGCCAGTAGAACTTAATCATATGTATTAAAACTCCCTCTACCCTTTGTGTGCATCGCTCATGATTCAGAATCAAGGTTAAAGGTCAAGGACACGCTTAAAACCGGTATTAACCAGCATTCTATCTTTTGATTTAAACCACTTACAGCTATAAAACTAGACTCAATTTGTTCTCTTCTCAAATGTAAAGTGGTTTCTGGGCTTGAAAAAATGAAGCTTTTGAAAGTTGGGAAAAAACATGAGAACAGTAAGTGGTCTAAATCAAATAGTTTTGACAAAAGGCACGTTTCAAGCAGCTTTGTGTTTGGCCATTCAAGTGCATTTGTAAATAATGAGACTCCAAAATAACGAGTCTTAAGTCCAATGCCATTGTGTGGGATAACTTTTTTTTTGAAATTTTACTGTAATATTCAATGTAAAAGTATGGTGAAAACCAATTGATATCAGTTCAACATTTTCAACCCACCAGATCCCAAGCCATTGAATATTTTTATTTCAAATTTACTGGGCAACGTATCCATCTTTTTCACGTTTTTCTTTGAGCACTTGACAATTGTAGGGATCTCTCAAAGACACTATATGTCACAACAACGGGCAAACTGAGAACAGATACATTAGACTGGAGTAGTAACATCCTGTGTCGCATTACAATATTGTGGGTTCACCATCTTACAAATAAATTGTTTCAGACAATATATTTGTTTTTGTGATATACAAATCTTCATATGGCGAAATGACAAAGCTAATCGTGTTCGAATACTTAAAACATTACATTGAATTTACACAGTCTGAATTCAACAAATCGTCCCTTGAAACCTGTTGCTACCATGAACTGAAGTTTCCAAAGGCACCAGTGGACTTGCTCTTTTTCTTCAACGGTGCGTCGGGTACTTCTTCGTTCGTGTCTCGTTTCCTGAGAAAAAAAAGGTACACGATGCAACAATAATGACTAGTATAACTAGTCAGTAAAAGGTTCAGTAATAATGGCTGCTAGTGAAGGTTTTTACCCACTCCAGTGTCATTCCTGAACTAACAGTGGGTTACCTAAAAATGTTGATATTGTTCACGAACTACAGGAAAACGTAGATTTTATGTTTTAACGTTACGACTTCTATTTATTATGACGTGATGGACAAATTAGTCTGGTGATGACCTTTCATAATTTCATGTTAACTCTTGTTACATATGCTACAACTTAGTACCAAGTGTTCACCAGAGGCTGCGCTTTTGAATCATTTGGTGTGATTAAGCAAAAGACACATATCCAGCTAATGAACTGTGCTGCGTCGCATTGAATCCACAACGCACTTTGTAGCATTTACATTAAGATATGTTTCTGAAACCACTTACAGCGCACTGGCATTAATGTATTTTCCCACACCAGCTTTGAACACTGTCGGCTTTTCATCAGTTTTCGGCTTCACCAGTCGTTGAGACTGCGCTAGTTTTTCGTCTTCTTCCTTTTTGGCAGCTTCTGCTCGTTCTTTGGCTAGCTGTAAACAAATGGTGACTAAGCAATTATGTCTTGAGTATTTTTCTGAATAGTAAACAAGTTTGATGGAGGCATCTTGCACATGAAGCAATCTAAATTCAGGATTTAATGACAGTAAGAAAATATGATGGCCTGTATGTACACACTAAAGCAAATTCATCAAGATGATCTGAGACATTCTTGGTAAAATTCATTCGATAAATATGAAACGCAGCGCAGTGATGTATTGCATTACCTGTTCCTGTGCCTCTTCATATGGGTCAGAAAAAATGACGGCATTCTCAAGTACTATATCTTCCTGTAATGAAAATCTTATACTGTGAAATCCTCTCCATTACATCCTAAGCAACACTTTGGAAAAAGAATTGAGGAAAGTGCATCAATGAAAATACCCCCGTTAAAGCCGCTATGAACCAAGTTCTGGTGTTAAGGAGTGACAATCTAATCCTATACCATAATTCATGCCACTATTTTGGGACATTAGTTTCACTATTTCAACAAAAATTATCAATATAGCGTTAAGCCAATTTTTAAAAATACCCTAGCAAAAACAATTCGAGTTGATTTTGTCCAAACATCTCAAAAACAATTCAGTGAAATTTTTAAATACGTTTAAATCAAGTTGAAACCATTCACTCTGAAAAAATCATCAAATAAACTAAAAAAATTTTTAAGCACACCTCACTAAAAATAAACTCACAAGAGGGCAGTCATTTTTGTCACACTTCACAGCCTCCATCTTGTCTAGTGTGTCCAGTCCACCGACGACCCTGCCAAAAACCGAGTGCTTACTGTCAAGATGTCGGCATGAACGGAACGTGATGAAACTGAAATAACAAAAAACAGGCAATGTTAGCAACACTCTTTAAGAGTTTAGGGCAAAATATTTCGCATACTAAATAACAATGTGGTCATGTGTCAAAACATTTGATGTAAATACGTTAACTAGATGTCTTTTATGGGCTGATAGCCTCAGTAGGTGTACAATGAATCATTTTCATGACCACACTTTGCACATGTATTTTTAAAGGAGCAGGCAAATCAGCAGAGTTATAAGAACGTAAAAACGAGAGAACGCAGCTCATTTGGATTGGCTGACATTTTTGGACCGTGAGAAATTTATCTTTACTAATTTAATTTTTATACAAAATTTTCAAAATGCTTTTAATAGTAAGTAGAATATGCCAAAGTGATAAAAACAGCCTTTGAAAACGGTAATGTTCCCTCGATAGCATATAGAATACCATGGCAACGGATAAAGCATGAAGGGAGACATTTTCATAGCAATCAAACCACAACAGGTACACTACACAGAATGCAGAAGGCATGAACAATTTAATTGAGTATTACGCAAGGTACTGGGGAATACTAAATAATAGTTTTGACAGAAGGGTGTACATGGAAATTTAGAGTAACCACTTATTTAGCGTGGGCTTGAAAGATTAGCCTATTTGCAGGGAGCTTCCGTAAAAAAGTCGTCATTTCGTAGGGTCTGTTCCAAAAACCCCATGGTTTGGTAACATTACTTCTATAACTCTAACCATTGAGTAAGGATTCTTGGACAGAACCTTTAATTCATTAAGTCTAATGTAGTACAAGACGGGAGGCTACATTGTCTAAAGAGTGTACATCTTTTGCAAAGAAGTTTTAAAATGGAGATAATGTTGAAAAACCTGTAAATTTGTGTACTTGGAAAAGGGGAATGACTTGTAGAGTTTCAAATTACGCTTTGTACGAAACTTTGAAAAGGTATCCTCTCCTAGGTAATTTTGTCAAAAAAGGCACCTTTTCATTAGGAAACTGGTTATGAAAGTCACTCTAATGGGGGGCACATTCCAAACGCATTGGTAATTCATACTCAAATGTTCTACCAAACAGTAATCTCCCCACATGAATAATGACTGTACTGACCAATCAGTCATGACTTACAACTGTGACTTGTTTGTATCAGGCCCAGAGTTGGCCATGCTCAGTATCCCCCTCCCACTGTGTGTAAGGTTGGGCTTGAACTCATCCTTAAAAGGTGTGCCCCAGATAGATTCACCTCCTAGAAACATAAAAGGGCTCTCGTTCAAATAACATCAATACAGGTCAAAATCATACACGGTACAGTATTTGCTCATGAGCAGTACTTTTTTGAACCTTGACAACAGACACACACATGATAATTAAAAGTTACATTTTGATGAAAACTATTAATCTTTATCAGGTGTATAGAGTCACTCCATGGACATACAGTTATTTAAAACTTCATTGAGAGCTGTTGAGCTGTATGAAAAAACAAAATCAAAGCTTAGACACTTATCCCTGCAAAATCAATCTCCAAATTTTTGTTACCATAGTAGAATGTTGCTAGGAAGAATATCCACAGCATTTACGGTTAAAAACACCACAGAGATTTATAGGGCTGGCAAGTCTTCTCAAAAATTGGCTGCTGTATTTCACATGCAAGTTATCTCTCAATTTCAAATGAATGTTTAAACCAACGCCAACATGTGAGGAAATTTTATGAACAGTTTAGTAAAGCAGCGTATTTCCTGATGACCGAAGGTAATAGTCGCTTTACCTAAATAACACAGTCCAGCTTTACAGGTCATATTTTCTTTATTTCACTTTAAGGCTTTAAGCAATAAAAGGTGAGTAAGATAAGTGTGATAGTTGCTGACAGGTGGCAAACCCTCAATTCTAACAGACCCACATGCCACCTTGTTTTGGTGAGGCTGAACTTCCTAAGAGCAGAAGAGCAGAATTCAATGAAACAGAAGAGCAGCATACAATGTCAAAAGAAGAGCTACAAACAATGCCAACAGAAGAGCAGCACACCATGTCAACAGAAGAGCAGCATACAATGTCAAAAGAAGAGCTACAAACAATGCAAACAGAAGAGCAGCATANCAGAAGAGCAGCATACGATGCCAACAGAAGAGCGGCATACTATGCCAACAGAAGAGCAGCACACAATGTCAACAGAAGAGCAGCATACAATGCCAACAGAAGAGCAGCATACTATGCCAACAGAAGAGCAGCACACAATGCCAACAAAAGAGCAGCATACAATGCCAACAGCTGATTACCTTTTCCTGTGCCTTCAGGATCCCCTCCTTGTATCTGCAAAAAACACAAAGTATCAGTGAATGAAATCTGGAATTTTTAAAAAGAAAATTTATAAAAAAATACAAAACTGATCAAAACACAATGACGATAAATGTAAATAAAACACATAATTACAGAAACTATATACTAGCTAATAAAGGAGGTTGAAAGAATAATGAGATAAAATGAGCAAGGATAGTAATTAACATACATGATTAGACAAAATGGAATAGTACAATTATGGTACATGATCATTGAGCAGCTCAAGTACGACATTAATTTGAGACGAACCCTTTGAGACCGCTAGTGTAAGATCTAAACCAACTTTTGAGCGTCAAGAAAGTCTTGCTTATATTTGTTAAGCTGAAAATTTTCTAGGGTGCTTAACATCTAGTCATATTCTGAATTTCTAGTAACACAGCTACATAAAGTCTTCTATGTCATTAGAAACAATGCCTGCTCATGGCACCATATACTTTGTCAATGTGTTAAGTGATTGCAGTACTGTAGTGCCCATTGGATTAAAATACCTCTTTGAAGTGTGATGGACAATTTGGCTTATGAGTCCTAATGTCGGTGGAAACGCTACCAACTGACAAGGCTGATATCTGAATTTGGAAACCATTGGATCTGAGACTCAATGAGAAACATTGCTGATGTTATCAACTGGTGTGACTTTCAATACAAGTAACAACCTCTCAGTGACATAATTAGAGACAAACTAAAATGAACAGGATTCCTGAAATTACTTCAATACATATAGTCAGTTTATTACATGTTACGTCCTGCAAANTTTTCCAGCCTACTCTCAACCAATAATGATGTGACAGTTCATTATTAGCCCAGATGTCATCTCTAATTTGAGTAAGGAACAATTTTGAGACCAATTTCTTAACTTCTAGTCTTCCAAAGCAAAAGTTATTTTTTGACGGAAGGTCGATTAATAGCTGCTTTATTTATGAGAAAAATGAATTACTAAGTCACTATGTTGGCAATGCCAACAGAAGAGCAGCATACAATGCCAACAGAAGAGCAGCATACAATGCCAACAAAAGAGCAGCATACATTACCTTTTCCTGTGCCTTCAGGATCCCCTCCTTGTATCTGCAAAAAACACAAAGTATCAGTGAATGAAATCTGGAATTTTTAAAAAGAAAATTTATAAAAAATACAAAACTGATCAAAACACAATGACGATAAATATAAATAAAACACATAATTACAGAAACTATATAGCTAATAAAGGAGGTTGAAAGAATAATGAGATAAAATGAGCAAAGATAGTAATTAACATACATGATTAGATAAAATGGAATAGTACAATTATGGTACATGATCATTGAGCAGCTCAAGTATGACATTAATTTGAGACGAACCCTTTGAGACCGCTAGTGTAAGATCTAAACCAACTTTTGAGCGTCAAGAAAGTCTTGCTTATATTTGTTAAGCTGAAAATTTTCTAGGGTGCTTAACATCTAGTCATATTCTGAATTTCTAGTAACACAGCTACATAAAGTCTTCTATGTCATTAGAAACAATGCCTGCTCATGGCACCATATACTTTGTCAATGTGTTAAGTGATTGCAGTACTGTAGTGCCCATTGGATTAAAATACCTCTTTGAAGTGTGATGGACAATTTGGCTTATGAGTCCTAATGTCGGTGGAAACGCTACCAACTGACAAGGCTGATATCTGAATTTGGAAACCATTGGATCTGAGACTCAATGAGAAACATTGCTGATGTTATCAACTGGTGTGACTTTCAATACAAGTAACAACCTCTCAGTGACATAATTAGAGACAAACTAAAATGAACAGGATTCCTGAAATTACTTCAATACATATAGTCAGTTTATTACATGTTACGTCCTGCAAACTGGCCTCTGTACTACAGAACAGAGTATGTCTGCTCTATAGTACAGAGGTCATTGTAGTGATGAACGAAGCATATCTATACCTATGTTACCTGAATTTATGTTTTATCTTAAATCATCATCATGTCTCTCGGGACACTACGTCCTCAGTGTGACCCAGTGACAAGAGGTATATTCAGAGAGTTTGAGAAAAATGGACCAAAAATTATAAATAACTATTGTCATGTCATCTTTTAACGAGACTTGCATTAGTTAGGACATCCTGCCGAATTATACTAAATACAAACTTACCATGAAATTTCTAATAGACCTGTGAAACTTGGTGCCATTGTAGTATTTTTTCTGGCACAACTTGATAAAGTTCTCGCACGTCCTCGGGACCATATCACAGTGCAGTTCCACATTTAATTGTCCTTTAGTAGTGATAAGTCGTACATATCCTTTTTTCTTCACTCTCTCGTACAATAACACCGACTCGTCAATTATGGCTAAAACAAACCCAATACATTATGCTTCACTGCATTGACAAAAAACCTGGGACCTGTTTCTTCAAAGGCCATAAATGGGGTTGTAGATAAGTATATCATAGACTTGATTTTGGAAATACGATGCTGGGTTTATTTTCCGAACAAAACATTGGAACTGACGTTAGGTGGATTATTTTTCATGACTGAATGACTGCCTTCAAGATTCACTCTAATGAACAGGGAGCAAATTCAAAACAAAGCCCTGATGTAGGGTACACACTAGCTAGAAACCTAGGCAGTATGGAGTCAACATTTACACTAATCCCATTTCGTATGTGATGTAAAATTTATGATAGGATACAAAATGTCAAAAAACGTGTATAAAGGTGCTCTCAATTTTTACATTGAGCAAACCATCCACTGACATTAGGAATATTCATACAAAAAACATACTGAATTGATCCAAAAAAATCATGCAACTAAGTTTTCCACAAGACTGAAACAAAATATCACCATTTTAGTGTTTACAAACAATAACAACTCGAGTATATTTAATCTATCAAAACCAAGCAGCCGGGCATTAACTAGTGGACATCAGGAAGACTAAAATCGCAAAAAAACACTTTTCAAATTTGAACACTACATATTGGTACTATTTGTCTAGACAAGCACCTACCTGCCTCTTGATAGTTGGCTCTGTCTACTGCTGTTGAGGTGAAGGAGGCAGCTACCTTGCCTGTAGAGTAGTGTGCCTGCAAGTAAACATTGGACAGGCTACCCAAATAACACGACTCATGCATCCGTTAACTGAGTTCACTAACTCATGACTGCCGACGCATTCATGAACACATCTCTGCACGCGCAAAACATGGCTCACACATGCAAAAAGTACTGCTCCAGCACCAGTGCAATCACAGCTCACAGGCTCTTCATTGAATCATGCACATGATTCTTAGCCAGGTGAATCAGTGAGTCATGTATTTAGGTGTGTAAGCCATGTTTGTAAGTTAATGAGCTGAGTTTACAGGTCTGCGAGTCAGGAGTGTTAGCAGTGTTGTTCGGGTAGCCTGGGGGAGAAATGAACAGCAGACCACATTTTTGTCATGGCCACAGCATTTTGATTATTACACTGCATAACACTTCTTTAAGGTGCGATTAACAAAACATTAAAAATGGTGATACCAAAATAAGATTAATCATAAAAATGGCGAGATTAAAATAAGACTTAATCATTAAAAAATAGCAAATGGTAACAACAATACTAAAAAACACCAACAAACTAAAAAAAATGTAAACTTGCTTTAAAATGCTACAAATTTGGAAAGTTTCACAGTCTGTTTGATAGATTATTTCAGAGTCTAGCAGTACCACTAAAACAAACAATATGTACTCACAGCATTAAATTTGTCAGCTTTTGCAGCCAGGTCAGAAGACTTTTCCTGCAATAAATTGGAACAGTTGAGTATTACTTTGGTTTTGGTTGATGTATATTTTTTCAGTTGTTTTATATATTCAATCTTGTTATGATCGTTCAGATTAAGCGGTAAATACTTTTTTGTGCAATGGCATTTTTTTTGGAACAGGAGGCTAATATTCACTATGTGAAAAAAGGGCCATCTTTTTATTATTTGAATATAAGGAAACCAGAAAGTTGTTCACAAGCACAGGGAATAAGGATGCCAAGTGACTGCAGGTGTAACTACTGTCTGACAACTATTACTCAGTAAACAACAAGGTTCTCATTACCAACTACTTAATTTTGAAGCACGAAACGAGTTAGGTATCTTCCAACAAACACTCAAACATGATCTATTTGAATCAAATATTAACAAAGTTTGTGACTTGAAGCAAATAAATATATAAATTCAAATCATTTCAAGTATGACCAACAGTTACTTTCACAGAATAAAATAACTTGGTCAACCAACGGACGCTAATGTGTCCGCCTGGCTAAGTACGACAAACAATTACTATTTCAGACTTCAGATCTATTCTGACAGTAATCGCATTTGAAGGGTTTGTATATTCTCTAGAACGAGACACATGGTGCCTTTTAAGACAATGATTGAGGAATTTTACTATTATATTGCTGCAGTCTTACTGGTGCTTGATAGGAGCTCTCTAGTTCTTTTAAGATGTCCTTTGTTTCAGCATTCACAGACTTCAATCTATAGAGAGGGTCTTTTTTGGCTTTCTCTTCCTCTGAAAATATCACAATCTATATAAAGCTGGCAATTACCTTCAAAAGTTAATTTTCAAGCCTTAGGGCATACCTTCGTTTTAAGCATAGCTTTACAATTCCTATATTTAAATAGATTTCACGATACAAGTTTTTTGAAATACAACAAATGCCACTATAAACCACATCCAGGTGTCAAGACCGAATTTCTTCACGGCCCCATATGCTCCACCAAGGGAAAATCAACGAGTTCTTATTATTTGATTGAATTGAAACTGGTTACACTCAAACGCCTGGTTACTCCCCTCCTAGCCACACTGCTTGCTTTGGCAGCTGAAGTTGACTTGCTGTGGCATGCACACTTCACTTACTGACAAAAACAGCAACACCCTGTAAGTTCTTATCAAGTCTAGAAGTCATTTCTAATCGGAGTGAGGAACAAAATGAGATCAATTTTATATTAGTACGCAACCTTAATCAAACTTTTTTCACAGGCTTTTTGCCCCTTTAACAAAAAGCTCAGTCTTAAAGCTGTATGATTAGTCAGCAAAATGAATATGACAAAAGCAGCTTGTATCTTTTTTCCATAACATCATTATCAGCTATGAAGTAATTAGTCATAGTAAAATTAATAAACAAGTATAAAGCCATATAAATCAAGAGCAGTGGCAGTGTATTTCAAGCACATTTACATGACTTAGTTTTATACTGCTGTCATACTAAATGACTCCTTTTCAGTATTGGGACATATGTCAAACAAAAACATGCTTACCTTCATCAAGAACTTTGAGGTTGTTTCTGAGATGGTAAAACATAGTCAGATTGAATTTGTCCAGGTTTGTGGGATCCTGTTACAGCAAAAAAACATGATTAGGTACAATGGAGAATGCTTTCATGCATTTTAAAAATGCAGGAAAATACCCAAACCCCATAATTAGCATAAGAGACCATTCACAGTCATCACCATTTTCATGAGTATACAAACCGTATACTTTTACAAAGAGGGGCTAAGGTCTGTTGCTAGCAAACGATTTTGTCAAAATTCATTGTTTTACTTGTAACTATTTCCAATGTAAAATAAACAAAGAAATGTTAAAAAATAAATGCTTTATTTTACCACCTCAATGTACATACAAACCCCAGCAGAGAAGCCCCACAAACAGCCAGTGGGATAAGTGTAAGATTTGTACACCTGTGAGAATGGCAGTTCCTAATGAGGTTGATATCTGTGCAAACATAAGTCCTGATTAATCTTAAATATGTGAAATATGCAAAATGCACATGCATCAAAATTCCCCTACTATGTACACTACATCTCTTAAACCTATACTTCCTTGCCAAATTCTGCTTAAATGCAAAGCAAGAGATTTGCAAAGCCCATCAAACTTAACCCGCTATTCAAATGAAGCCATTAACCTATCTGTTCTGAAGCAAATTTTTTACTCGTAAAGTGCTCCAGATGTTTTTTGTGGCAATGGAAATAATGTTCTACTGTGGTTAGGAAAGTATTGAAACTGAATTCTGTTCTGCCTACACTTGGTTTTGGCTTATTAGACAGCCAGACTGGAAGAAACAAAGTTTTGATATTTTTAAATACACCCGTGCAACTATGTAGGGTCGGAGTGCACAAGTGACCTCAGCTAAAGATAGCCATGAAAGAGAACTCACCTGTATCGTAATGATGTCACTTCTCGTGAAGGGTTCGTCTGTCAACAGATCTTTCCAGTGTTTGGGTTTAACGTTCAGTTTCTCAACAGCCTGTAACCATAGCAACAAACAAAGCTATCGATACATAGACAAAACAATTACTGAACTTCTACTTAACTAGTGCATGGAAGTAACTATACTGTTTCTAAAGATATTTGGTTTCAAAAATTTCAGCCTGAAGTAGAACAGTTTGATTGATATTTGCCCAAGACAACGAATAAAACAAATGTGTGTTCTTCTACACAGAATCCTATTACTCCTTTATGAAAGAACTTTTAAATTTATAGAAAGACACTTACATTGATTATGTTGAAAAATGTGAACTAATTCAACCAGGACACGTGTGTATCTTGTGGAAGTGTTACCTTCAACCAAATGTTTATGAATTGTGGTTTTGTGAGGGTCAGCATCTTTTAGTTCACATAATTACACACAATAATAAAAAACAGCTCATTGTGGATAAAAGGTAGAGCTCAAATTGGGACAAAAATAATTGCCAACTTACTAATTTTCAAAAGCTTACTACATTGCTGGGAATCGTCAACATTTTAACACATCCTGTTTAGTGACAGCTGCAGCATACAAATCAGGCTAACAACAACAAAAGACTTTTCATGAAATTTGACATAGAATTTTATCTATGCACCAATTTGCGTCTCAAACTGAAGAATTTTTAGTGTATTGCATACCTGTTGATATTTCATTCATAAATGTTCTAGAGATCGGACAGTCCCATTTATAAGTACTATCTGTAAAATTATTGTTTCATAAAGCATTCCTTGAATGGATTTTTGGAATTTTAGATATATTAGGCTACCCAGATAGTCCCAGCAAGAATGCAGCAACATAAGAAATCATGATTCTATCACTCAAACAGAGGCTCATCAAATGATGCGTTAAGTAGCCTATTTGCGACATAGTGCTTAACCATGAGAATACAGACGAAAGAAAGGACGAAAGTAGCTGTTATTGAATAGGGATCTGAATAGAACACCATATAAAGATTCTTGTGATGTCACCGTTCATTACATTTACCAATTCATGGCATAGGTGTGATTGGAGCGACGCTCAAATCAGTGTATCAACCAAATCAACGTGTTTCCTTTTTGGAAAGTCTTCATGGAATATTCAACCACCTAAAACAATCTTTTGAGAAACCATTTATATTTACCAAGAGCAACTGTGATTTTATCCATATTAGATGCCTGTATGTGTTTTTGTACAACTATGTTTTTGTTTTCTTCAAACGTGCATATATTTTCAAAACTTGTACGCAAGAATCATAATTTAAATCTAAAACTATTAAAACAGTGACAGAGTCATTATCAGTTGCCTGACAATAAAAAAGAATGTTGCAAATGCATTTGGCAGAAAAAAAAAACAAGAAGGTATACCCCACCATATGTGAAAAAACAAAACTTTGATTTAGGTCACTTGGCTATGAAACTGGTTTCCCTTTGTTCTTTACTCAGATTAGACACGATTTCCAAGTTTGAAAAGAACTGACAGTTTGTTGTTGCTTCCAGCGAGGCTCACCAAGTTTGTTTGTCACGATGTGTTGATTTCAGCCGTGATGAGGCAGCGTGGAATTCCAGGCATTTCATTGTAACCAAATTCAGTTCAATCAAATGACGAGAACACAATGACACTCTTTTGAAAGACCAAAATACAGCAGTGAAGAATGTGCTTTTTGACACCAGAAAATGGTATGATGTTTTGTCATGGTTATACATAAACTAATATAGAATGTCAGAATCACTTACATCGTATGCAAACACGTTTCCCGTAGTCTTGACAGCTACAATATGCGTGTTCTCGTTAAACACCTTAAATGTCACCGGACAGTGAAATTTTCCTGTAAAAGACAGCAAACAACTAACAACTTATGGGGTTTTACAAACTTCCAAACTGTGTAATCTCACGCATCTAGGACACAACATGACAGACAAGTGAAATTTTATTTTGTCACTTTTTCATAAAAAATAAAAAGCACCAAATAAATGCTATCATTTTTAAGTTCCATACTTTAGCTATCAACACACCATGTTTTGAGAAATTAGGGGCATTCACAATATTGAAAACGAAAGAAATTCAATTCTGGATATTATTATTATTATTTTTGCCCAAAATTAGTGAGACTTTACCATAAATCTACCTGAACACTACTCAGCAATACTAATGACATCATGCACAAGTAAACTTGTCCTGGTAAAAACATTAAAATTTATGCATCATATCACAGAATTAGGGTCAATGTATCAACAAGATTTGTCAAACCAGAGCTTTGTGTAATAACAATCTCTAAGCGAACGTAATGAAATCGAAAACAGACCCAGTACACACAGCTACAACAATTTCTTTGATTTTGCTCACATTCTAAATGTATTCAGTTTTCCAAGTCTGGTCTCTGTCTTAGGTAGCAAACGAATACTACCAAACTGTTCCAGCCTGTTGCTTGGAGACACTTTTATCCTTTCATTTTTTGAAAGTTGTCTTTACGTGTCTGTATCAATTCATCAAATATATGATTCATTTTGAAACATCAAAATCAGTTTTATAGATATGACTATAACTAGCAACTTATGCATGCATAAAATTTTTGATAGTTGTTTATTTGTAAGACAACACGCAGATTTTGAATATTAACTATAGATTAAAAACTGGTTACAAAAAATGTACTCATTTGGTAACACACCATTTCTTTCTGTTGTGTTTCAGGCTTGACTGTGTGAAAAATTCAGCTGTTTAATAACACCAATGAATGGATTAGATTGAATTGATCTGTTCAATAACACCAATGAATGGATTAGATTCAATTTATCTCTGTTTCTGGAACAAAATATGCAAAAAATGGTATTTTCATGAAAGTTCTCCACAAATGGGATAATTTTTTAGTCCACTCTCTAAATGCGTGAGTGTTCTAATTCTTCAACTCCACTCACGTCAAAAACATAGTCAAACCACTCTCCCATGTCTCAGTTCCTTTGTACGGAGCAGACCAGTTATCCCCATCAGCAATGGCAATAAAACACTTTAGTTTCATTGAATTTTAGTGCCTTTTAGAAGCATGGTAGATAATTGGCTTGCAAGAGGAGCACACAGAACACACCTTGGGCATTTTTGTGAAAGACAAGCTTGGTCAAATCTTTAGCAGACATTTTCTGAAATCAAATTAATCAAAACAATCACACTNTCTACTGCAATTAGGAAAGTATTGAAACTGAATTTTGTTCTGCCTCCACTTTTTTTGACTTTTTAGACAGCCAGACTGGAAGAAACAAAGTTTTGATATTTTTAAAACACACCTGTGCAGCCATGTAGGGTCGGAGTGCACAAGTGACCTCAGTTAAAGATATCCATGAAAGAGAACTCACCTGTATCGTAATGATGTCACTTCTCGTGAAGGGTTCGTCTGTCAACAGATCTTTCCAGTGTTTGGGTTTAATGTTCAGTTTCTCAACAGCCTGTAACCATAGCAACAAAGAAAGCTATCAATACATGGACAAAACAATTACTGAACTTCTACTTAACTAGTGCATGGAAGTAACTATACTGTTTCTAAAGATATTTGGTTTAAAAAATTTCAGCCTGTTTGATTGATATTTGCCCAAGACAACGGATAAAACAAATGTGTGTTCTTCCACACAGAATCCTATTACTCCTTATGATAGAACTTTTAAATTTATAGACAGACACTTACATTGATTATTTTGAAAAAGGTGAACTAATTCAACCACGACACGTGTGTATCTTGTGGAACTGTTACCTTCAACCAAATGTTTATGAATTGTGGTTTTGTGAGGGTCATCTATTAGTTCACATAATTACACACAATAATAAATAACAGCTTCTTGTGGAAAAATGGTAGAATTCAAACTGGGACAAAAATAATTGCCAACTTACTAATTTTCAAAAGCTTACTACATTGCTGGGAATGGTCAACATTTTAACACATCCTGTTTAGTGACAGTTGCAGCAAACATACCAGGCTAACAACAACAAAAAACTTTTCAAGAAATTTGACATAGAATTTTATCTATGCACCAATTTGCGTCCCAAACTGAAGAATTTTTAGTGTATTGCATACCTGTTGATATTTCATTCATAAATGTTCTAGAGATCAGACAGTCCCATTTACAAGTACTATCTGTAAACTTATTGTTTCTTAAAGCATTCCTTGAACGTGTTGATTTCAGCCGTGATGAGGCAGCGTGGAATTCCAGGCATTTCATTGTAACCAAATTCAGTTCAATCAAATGACGAGAACACAATGACACTCCTTTGAAAGACCAAAATACACCAGTGAAGAATGTGCTTTTTGACACCAAAACATGATATGATGTTTTGTCATAGTTATACATAAACCAATACAGAGCGTCAGAATCACTTACATCGAATGCAAACACGTTTCCCGTAGTCTTGACAGCTACAATATGCGTGTTCTCGTTAAACACCTTAAATGTCACCGGACAGTGAAATTTTCCTGTAAAAGACAGCAAACAACTAACAACTTATGGGGTTTGACAAACTGCTAAACTGTGTAATCTCACCCATCTAGGACACAACATGACAGACAAGTGAAATTTTATTTTGTCACTTTTTCATAAAAAATAAAAAGCAACAAATAAATGCTATCATTTTTAAGTTCCATACTTTAGCTATCAACACACCATGTTTCGAGAAATTAGGGGCATTCACAATATTGAAAATGAAAGAAATTCAATTCTGAATATTACTATTATTTTTGCCCAAAATTAGTGAGACTTTACCATAAATCTACCTGAGCACTACTCAGCAATACTAATGACATCATGCACAAGTAAACTTGTCCTGGTAAAAACATTAAAATTTATGCATCATATCACAGAATTAGGGTCAATGTATCAACAAGATTTGTCAAACCAGAGCTTTGTGTAATAACAATCGCTAAGCGAACGTAATGAAATCGAAAACAGACCCAGTACACACAGCTACAACAATTTCTTTGATTTTGCTCACATTCTAAATGTATTCAGTTTTCCAAGTCTGGTCTCTGTCTTAGGTAGCAAACGAATACTACCAAACTGTTCCAGCCTGTTGCTTGGAGACACTTTTATCCTTTCATTTTTTGAAAGTTGTCTTTACGTGTCTGTATCAATTCATCAAATATATGATTCATTTTGAAACATCAAAATCAGTTTTATAGATATGACTATAACTAGCAACTTATGCATGCATAAAATTTTTGATAGTTGTTTATTTGTAAGACAACACGCAGATTTTGAATATTAACTATAGATTAAAAACTGGTTACAAAAAATGTACTCATTTGGTAACACACCATTTCTTTCTGTTGTGTTTCAGGCTTGACTGTGTGAAAAATTCAGCTGTTTAATAACACCAATGAATGGATTAGATTGAATTGATCTGTTCAATAACACCAATGAATGGATTAGATTCAATTTATCTCTGTTTCTGGAACAAAATATGCAAAAAATGGTATTTTCATGAAAGTTCTCCACAAATGGGATAATTTTTTAGTCCACTCTCTAAATGCGTGAGTGTTCTAATTCTTCAACTCCACTCACGTCAAAAACATAGTCAAACCACTCTCCCATGTCTCAGTTCCTTTGTACGGAGCAGACCAGTTATCCCCATCAGCAATGGCAATAAAACACTTTAGTTTCATTGAATTTTAGTGCCTTTTAGAAGCATGGTAGATAATTGGCTTGCAAGAGGAGCACACAGAACACACCTTGGGCATTTTTGTGAAAGACAAGCTTGGTCAAATCTTTAGCAGACATTTTCTGAAATCAAATTAATCAAAACAATCACACTATGATTCTCCAGACAATGGAATTAACCTCTATAATCTACAATTCCATAACTGAGCTTCAAAAATGCAGCTGCATGAACTCTTGACATCTAAAAATGTCACAAGGCACATGTTGGAAGCTGGAAGCATGGTGCAGTTTTCCAGGTACTGCTCTAAATAAAAAGGAGCTGCTGACATTCATAACTCAGGGGGTACTCCCATGCTGTGCACATGGAAGCATAAATACGGCCATCTTAGTGAGTGATAACAGCATAAATATGACCATCTTAGTGAGTGAAAAACCCTGTTCTAGGGTCCACGTTCAGCCGATGAAATAAACATAAGTAGAGTAGTATATTTCTCTAACAAATCAAAAAAAAAATCAAAAAACAATATCAGGAATATCAAAGCAAACAGAAAGGTCTTTACAAAGCGGTATATCTTTTACGTTTCAACACCATTTGGCTCATTTCTAGACACCTTACAGTACACTTAGCACCCCCTGTGACTGACCCAGACACCTTGCAGTACATTTAGCACCCCCTGTGACTGACCCAAGGAGTACCTACCTTTCCATCCACTGGGTTGACGCCATATTTCTTTAAAAATGGCACTATGTTCATCAAGTCGAATATTACGCCCTCTGGTGTACACAATGGGTGCTCAAATGGTTGAAACGACAAGCTGCAAAATGTACAGTTAAGCTTGACAGCAGTATAGGGGCCCGTTCCAACCAAGAAAACTGACTTAAATTTCAGTGAATTTTAAGATAAAACTTAAATATGTCACAAGTCTGTTTCAAGAAAGAGATCTTAGGTTTAACTTTAATTTTTGTCATGTTTTGTTTTAATTTTGACTATCTTACCAGATGAGGAAGTTTCAAAGTTTGGAAGCTGAAAGAAATATTAGACTTCAGTCAAAAATGAACTTGAGTCAGTTTCTTGGAATGGGCCTGAGAACTGTACATAACACGATCATTGAAAAGATACTGTGACTTACGTGTACACTGACTCTGCCCTCATCAAAACATGATGCTTCCTGAGTACATTACACTTCATTAAAGTTTACATTACCAATCGTGGTACGTGAAACATCATCAGACAGGTGAAGTAAGGTTGTCCTCAAATGATTCAGATCAGACTATATCAATTACACTGGTAGCAGATTCAGAGCCATGTGTTTGTAAACAATGTGCTAGAGAACTCCATCACTCTGCCAAGCACAAGTTGTAACTTTACTGTTTCTGGGTCACTTTTGATATTTCAAAAATGAATTGTGGATATAGGTTTACAATAAAGACAAATTCACCCAACGATAACACAACAAACACGTAGAAACAATGTTTCAGTGAAGCCAGACGAAGGCTAATTTGTAATATGAGCCAACTAAAACCAGAGAGGAAGTCCAAGCTGAGCATGATGCTTTCTCCACTTTTACAACAGAAAACTGCGTAAGGTTGATATGTGTAGTATTATAGCTCTTTAGACTTAGAGATAAATATATTGAGTTCCGGTTCCATCAGCGTTGTTGTTCCTACAATATGTGCATCAAAGAAACCAGGACAACTACGTCAACTGGGTGAGTTTTCAAATTTGTCACGTTGACATAATGAATCCAAACGCAAGTTTCCATACCGTGACTAATTGAGTATGTATAGCCACTGCTCGAGCTGAGCATAGAACTCAGTTTTGCATTTGCCCTCCCTTGTTCACTTCAAAGAGCCCCCAGGTTGCCACTTATTTCAAGCCCTCTCCGTTCGTCATGGCAACAGTTTTGTGTATGGCCGGCTTCACCTGTTGATTGCATTTGTCTGCAGCATTGACTATGATTCACACTCAGGCTCAAATGAATACGAAAACCCATGATGCAGCATATTTCAACAGTGCGCTAACAAAATATAACTTTGCATTTACATTCTCAAGTCACTCAACACTAAATTTCAAGATACAATGCCCCTTTTTGATTGTTAGCCACACAAATACTTAAATACAAATCCAGTTTACAGCTTTTTCTTAAAAACTGTTCTTTTTCAATGCACAATTCTTTCAATAGCCACGAGCCTTATGGAGCAACCATCCACTTTCGCCATAAAATTTTTTATCACCTGCAGCAGAAGAATGGTAAGCGCTTGAAGTCTGCTTGTTCTTTCTTGGAAGTAGTGGCCTTTCCACCATATAAAGAGGACCACTCCGTGCATGTTAAATACCTGAAAAATGAAATTGCCTGTTTACATCAAGTTCTCACTAAACAGCCTGCTCGGACGCAGTGCCTAAAACACATGCTCGCAGCAGGAACAGTGCATGTGTACAACAAATCTTCAGAACAAAATGCTTTTAACATTTTAAAATGTTTTAAAAAAATACAATGCAGAAAGTAAATCGCAGCCAACACGTTTGCAGAAACTAATGCTCGTAGAGGATGCCACATGTACCAATTTTTAGCTAGCCAACTGCAACGCAGCCCAAACTAAAGGCGAAATTCAGAGCCAAGCTGGCAAAAGAGACAGTTCAGTTAAACACTTTGGTTTGTTTAGGATATCCAGACTGAATCACTCTGCCAGGCATTATTTTTCAGCAACATCTATGTTCTAAAACACTCAGAACCATTAGTGGAGTCGGTTAGAATTGCAAAATCTCACAGTTTGTCTTTCTGGTGCTGTTTCTTTCCCATTTTAAGAGGCCCACTGTGTAAGTACACACACACTGCAAGAAATCGTGAATACAGTCTAAGCGCCACCTGTAGAGATGTAAAGAAAAAGCGTCAGGAACAATTTTCAACCAATGAGAAGACGAGAAATCACCAGGAACCAAAATGGCGGCTTTGTGGTTTGCGTATTCACAAAGCTCTTGAAATTTGCGGTAAATGCTCTGTTTAACAGACTGTAATCGACTACATTGTGTGCCAGAAGGTGCTATATGATGCTCTGAATCGTTGTGCACTAGTTGGAACTCAATCGCATAAATGTTGTTCGTGATACAGTTCTCTAAACATGAGACCGCAAGTGTAGTGCTGCACACGTTTTGAGTTGAGCAGAATGCAGTTGGCCTTGACTGAGAATGAATGTAATCTACTTATCAAACATTTACTGTGTTTGCTTGAAGTGGTCAATTTGAATGAGCTACTATTCTAAAACATCCCTAATGGACAGTGACTAGTTGTAGTACTGTTAAAAATTTTTAGTTTGGAATGGAAATAAAGGATAATCCTATAAATTTTAAATTTTTCCCTGGTCCAAAAGTTTTGATTTTATTATATTTCAAGTGTGTAGCAATGACATTTTACCATAATTTGTGGATAACCTTGCATTTAAGCTGTCTATATTATTAGTGCTTTTTGACTAGTCCAAAATATTGAATTTTTCATTTTCCAAGTTTGGTGCAAGGACAATTAGTTTTGTGGGTAATCCTGAATTTTAAACTATTTCAAAGTGATGAGAGCCACTTACTTCCATTAAATAAAGCTGGGTCCTTTGCAACTGATAATCCAATTAATGGTATGTGAGGTTACACAAACACCAATAAATGTGTTAAAAGTGTGAAGGGCAATGATGTGAACGTACTTGCAGTTGTACTTATAAAAGTACTCATGAACCTCCCTTGACAACCTCGTTATCACTTATTTGATGGACAGTTGTCAAGCCAAATTAAAGCAATGTAACCATTGTGACAATGGTGATGTCAGTTTTCAAAGCCGATGGGGGACATTCTAATATGTTACAATTGTTGTCAAACAAGTAACAGTGACATATTAAAATGGGTTGTAGATAACATGTACTGTTATGACAGTTATTCAGTGGACATGTAAGTGATTCTTCATGACTTCAAGCTAATTAAGTTGGTGAAAGTGAAGGATTTTCACAATGTGATTGTTCTTTAAAAAACGTGTATGATGCTTACTTTTGCAATAGTCTATATTTATTACAAGCATTTCACACCAGCAAAATCTAACAGCTATTAATTAATTGTCTTGTTCACAGTCGTATTTTTTCAGAATGTGTGAAATTCCCGTAATACCATTATTTTTCTAGTACAAATACTTTATTGTTATGATTATTACTATTAACCAAAATACAGTGTACATTATGAATCGGTTCAGAAGTGCTGAAATTGTAGCTTAACAGTAGTTGTATTTTCTTGTCATCTGCTCTAAATGTCGGCCATTGGACAATGCTGACAATGTATTGCATCAGTGCATTTGATTTGGTTTAAAGTGGCTATAAACCTGCCTTCCATTACAAAAACCAACTTTTGATTTAAACCTGTTACTGTCATAAAATTCTCAAATCGTTGGGCACGAATTTGAGAGGCTTTCAAAGCTTCGAAGTAACTTGCAGTGTGCTACTGCTTGACATCAGATTCTTCAAGCTGGCTAGGCACAGCAAGTCTTCATACCTTTGTCCTTGGTTATGTTGGACTGGGAGAATAAAAAAAGCCACAGCCAGTCTTCTTCTTTAGGTCAATGAATGTGATGATTTTTTCTGATTTTTCAGCACTAATGGTTCCTTGAAAGGTAAAAACCCAATTTACGATGAGTTTAGAAAACTCTGTTCTCCAAAATTCTACAGGCATGGGAAAAGAGTCCAAGGACCAAGATGCCACTACGGTGAGTAGTAATAAATCAATGTTCATCTAATTGGATAAAATAAATGTTGCGTTTAGATTTGTGGTGAATTTATGTTTTAGCCTTCTGCGAGTGTTAGATTTTTGGCAATGTAGGATTCTTCATTACGCTTGCCGAGCTGCAGACATAGCATAGGCGGATTTAGGGGGGGCCCGGGCCCCCCCTTGGCTGCCGCAAAAAAAAATAAAACAGTAAGAGCGCAGGGATATGTTGAGTTTATTAATTAACCCCGGTAATTAAAATTATACGGATGAAAAAGATTTAAATGTGTGCAGTTTTAGTGTTGAGAGGGGGGGGGGGGCTCAAATCCAATTTCAAGTGTCAAATTCGGAACACGACGCAATCGTAACGGAACTATGGC
>NMRA01000164.1:508412-537689 GCA_002633005.1 Phoronis australis
AAAAACGGATTTGGTCTTTTTGGCATTTGAAGACTATTTTAAATACGACAAATTTGTTAAGAATCGATGGCACAAAATATAAAACGTGTAATAAGCATTACAAAAAGAAGTAGGTTTTGCGCGCAAACGCTGTGGACCATAAACAAGTAGGTCTCTTAGTATGAGATTAGTAGTTAAATCGTGGTGGTGTAGTGGTAACGCACTACTCGCCAGGTCGTGAGTTCGAGTCTTTGATACTGGCAGTTTTTCCTGTTTGACTTAATAATACTTCAGGAATCAAGGAAAATGCTTGATTTTTAGAGGTAAAAACAGAAAAATTTCCTGGGCGGGAGGGGGGTTTGACCTCCCCCCATTCAGTGCTATGCGCATCTACAATCGTGGTTCAGGTTGCACAAATTCTTACAGCCGGACAAAATGTTGGGCCCCCCCTTGTGATATCCTAGATCCGCCACTGCAAAAGTTGTGTCTACTGAGGGGAGGGGTGGCACATCTCTAAATTGTGGCAGCCAGATGGGGGCAGTTGAGCTTGACTGAGAGGGGTGAAAAATTTGTGGTGACAGGGTTAGCTCAAATCACTTGGGCCCACAGAGATTTTGTAGCTTAGGGAACTTAGGGTCCTTCAGTAACCTTCTTTTTACCAAGACACACTGTTAAACGTGTTTAACAGTTGTTGAAAACTTTACAAAAGGAAATTTCATTTTTGTGACATATTGGGTTCTGAATTAAAAGTGGCGTGTTACAGTAATTGGAAGAAAGTGGATCTGTTTGATCAGCTATAAAACTGGTGTGCATTGGCAACATTGCTTAAAATGATGTTCCGTGCACTCCACTATGATCATCCTTCATTTATGTAAACTGGAGATTGCAAATCCTATTGGCAAACTTGAGCTTCACTTTTACGCTTGCTGGAAAAATTAGCTGCAACCTGTACACTCAACCAGGCATCTTTGATTGGATGATCTGGGTCAAGAAAATGGGGTCAACTGTATATGCTCCAAGAACAAAGTTATTAGGAGCCAAAAGAGGTTTTAAGCAATATGGTATTAGTTTGTGATTATATGTTTACTTTTATTAAGTAATTATTGAATCAGTGCCCAAATGTTCAATGCTGTAGTTGAGAGCACTTGGGATATCACGAGTAAGCAAATGGGTTTGTCCTAACTTAATGAATGAAGGTCGCGGATATCAATATAAAGTCTAGTATTACAGTAATGATTCTTCATTAATTTTCAATGCATAAAGTTGATTGTTTTGTTAGTTAATTGCAAAAAGTGAAAAAAGTATGCATCGTTTGTGAAAAAACAGGACATTTGTGGACAGAAAGAAATACCCTTTTACAGGATCTTTACCGTTTTACCGTGTATGATGTAGCACTTCTTGTGTGACTTTGACTGATACTTCAGTGACTACATAGTATAAGAAAATTAAATTGACCACATTGAATGACTACTTTTGTTTACTTTAACTTTAAGCAAAGTCTGGAACCTAATTATAACTCTGCGTAAGTGCAGATTTTTCTTCAAAAGAACCTGCTTTGCACCTGAATATCATGACCTTATGTGACCCTGTTTGACCACTCTCTTGTAGCCGTCCAATCAGAGTGGTTCCATATCCCAGGGTCCAGCCAACCTTGTGCAGGATCTTCCTGTAGAGCTTCTTCAGGCGGGATGGCGGAAATACTGGAGTAAACGGGAGAACATGCCTTACTACTTCAACAAGTTTACTAACCAGTCATTATGGGAAATGCCACAATTATCTGCCCAGGTAAGTCAGCCCAAGCTCGATGTTTCTAATGTTTCCACGTTGTTGCTATTTCGCACAAATATAATTGCCAAAACTGTCATTTTTCAAAGGCTGATCACTAAGAATAACAGAAACTGTTAATACCAAATCTTGTTTTATGGGATATACGCTGGGCAAACCAGGCCAGTTGTAGACTAAATTTTTCTTTATATTTATTTTTGTTGGGAAATTTAACAAAATAGAATTTTAATTTTGGTCATATTGTGTGCTAAATAAATAAAGAATTACCTTATTGCAAAATACCAGCGCCTTGTACCACCCACTCAGGTGTGCCAAAACAGGAACGTCTGCCAAGTTGCTGGCAAGGTAACGCAATTTTTTTGTAAGGTGGGTCCAAGATGCTTGAATGTTATTGTTCAAGCTTGAATAATGTTGACCAAGCTTGAATAATATTGACCAAGCTTGAATAATGTTGACCAAGCTTGAATAAAATTGACCAAGCTCGAATATTATTGGCCAAGCTTGAAAAATCCTTGATTAATCTTGCTGGTGAGGATTATTCAAGCTTGAATGTCGTACCATGCGCTTATACCACACTTGCCTTTTACTTTAAACGTACAACAGTGCTGTGTTCTGCCATTCATCAGTAAAGATGGAGTTTCATATTTAGAATTTTCCAAATGACTTGTTTCAAAACAGAGTTTGTTAATATCAAATGAAACTGGGCTGTCTTTACCAGGTGAACATAAAACATAAATAATACGTAAAAAGAAATGTTTCTTTATGTGTTACTTCCACTATATCAAGAAACACTAGCGCCTGCCCTTGTGCGTGTAAGTAGAGGTTGTGCACATAGGAATGCGAAATTAATTTAGTTTTTCTTTGCAGACAGGTTTGAACTTAAAGCATGAGAAGGATGTTTTTCTTCATTTTTTTACCCAGAGATAAATTTCTGAACACCAACACCTCCAAAACATAAAAATGTAAATTTGAATAAACATTCACCAAAGGATGACATTGTATCATACAGCACGTAACACGGAGACAAGTTCATCTACTCACAACAAAATATTATTGATTGTGCATGACTGAAAACAGCTGTCAGAAGAAATGTATCTTGGAAATTTTGACAAAAGTGTTGTTTTCTTCAGGAAATGGACACCTCTGAAATGGCACGTGATGACCGTTTGCATACTAAGGATGGCTTAAAAATGTTAGGTGGCATTGATAACAGTCTCACAGTCTTACTTAGGCAAAGTTTCTGCAAACTATGTCATCTTGTGAAAGTCTCACCATGCTGAAATCTTCATCATTGTCCCTTTCAGCCTGATCCATACGCTGATCCACTTGGCATTAGCACCCCATCGCCAGGCAGTGTGACTAGCCCTCCGCCATTTGACAACAGGGACATTAGACTGTCTCGATTGAGCACAGACATTCCCCCAGCCCACGCAGGTCTCAAACGGCGCCCCAGTGGAGACATGGGAGCCAGCCCATCCAAAAGGGTTGCTGTCAGTATAGGGTGAGTGAGGAAGAAGTTACTGTTTGATTTTAGCTCTTTGGGTTCTCCGTTTTCAATATAAGTTTTCCGTACTTAGTGCCCTTATGAACACATGTTTAAAACAATGAGTGCGTTTTTCAACAATCCCCCACTGTGCTGTTTCTTTTTTTTTGAATTTCTTGATGACTATAATGTTCAAAATAATGAAAGTACCTGATGATAGTAAATAACCTTTAGTAATTTTTTTTGTTATTACATATTCTCAGATAGTCTGTAGCTGGGCAGCACAGAATTATCCATCTGGAAAACAATAAAACTTATAATATAGAAAACTCTCAGATGTGGCTGCATAGATCACACAAATGATGAACAAAGAAAGATTTATCCTTGACATGATTAGAGCAGAATTCTGTTACCAAGGTAACATGATGTATATTGCAAATGGGATATCTTTGGGAATTTCAAGGAACTATTTAAAACCACTCACAGACTTGATACTTTTGGAAATACCAGCTGTTAAATAATTACTTTTCAGTAAATGATTGAAACTACCAAAAATATGATACGTACACAACACAAACAAAGCTAGCTATAAAGTAAGAAGTTATAAATTATTATTATGAAAAATTGGACAAGCCAACAAAATTTCCCTTGTCTGTCATGTTGTTTGCTAAACAGGTGAAGAGTTGCCGTAAAAACTGTACATTCCGAGCTGTAACTGGTTGCATGCAAATTTATACTTTCGTTTCAATGGATTTTCCATTTAGTAAATTCACCACACCCCATCATCGTAGCATTGTCAGTAAAACTCTTAATTTTGCTTATCCATTAGGGTACAACTGAGGTAAGACTAACAACAACTCTAGTTATATGTTTTTATCTTGTTATGTCTTGACTAAAGTCAGGAAATAATACAAGTTTTCTCTAACTAACGCCTGTCTTATAACCACCCCTTCCCTTTAGCTCCTCCGCTTGCTTGTCGAAAAATTTAGGTTACTCAATTGATTGAATTGGCATTTAGATGTTACAGTGTTCGCTCCACACATCCAAGCATGGATCCTTTGTATCTACTGTCCAAAGTTTTTGGGTTCTATTTTAATTTCTTGGGATCTGCAAAACATTATGGAAATTATTGTACTAGCCTAGGGTGACAATTGAACTGGAGGTACTAATCAACGGAAAATGCGGATGAAAACTAAGAATGAATCCAAGGTGACACACCTTTTAACTTAATATGTGTCTTAATCTTAGTTGGGGCAAATGACTAAAGAAGGCATCCTCAGGCAAATAATGTGGGAATTTCTTGAAATTTAACTTCAGTGATTATTGCATTTTATGGATTTTGATTGTGTTACCAGTTTGGGCAATTGAATGGGTTTCACATTTTCTCAAAATTTCTTGATTAACAAGGAATGGGTCCTTTTAAGTGTCTTGGTTCTACTGGATACATTTTTTAATTTCATTCCATATGCTACACTAATGCTTGGATGTTTTGGCTTTTTGTAAATGCATTTCCAGCATTGTTAGTTGTGAATTTATTGACTTATAATGCTCTCGCACAACTTTGTGATATTTTCCTGCATTTAATAACAATGAATTACACACACATTACACAGCACTTTTGTATGCAGGCGTTTACTTATCGCAATAATTTTTCAACTTTAAAGGGAGAACTAATTGATAAAATTGAGTTTTGCCTGTTGTTCAAAGACTAACTACGTTGCTCCAAATGTGCATTCCTTTGCTAAATGTTGGGTGGCAACAGCTGTTTCACACAAAGTGCTGTAAAAGAATGTTAAAAAAGTTTCCTGGAAGTTACTTTTGTTGAGAAATTGGGGGAAAAAGAAGTGCTACTTGTCTGCCATTTTGTGTCCCAAACTGAAGAATATTTACAGATTGTAGCTTTCAATACTACCATGTATGTCTAGTAACATTTCAAAAATGTCGTTTACCCTTTGGTTTTGGGGTGTTTTATTCCTATTAATAACTTAAAATTAAATTATCCAGACTTACTGTTGTCAGTGAAATTTAAAATAAAAATGTAACAACATTCTGTCTATAAATGAAGCAGGACATTTACCCTTTTTATAATACCTTTTTACTCAATTGGCATATTTTTCTTACTGTATTTTGAACCTTTTCAGTCAATTTCTATAAAAATAGAATTAAAAGGAATAGCACTTCCTCAAACCACAATGGGTAACTCAATGAGCAAGTCGTGAAAACCTCAACCGGTCGGAGAAAGCTGCGTTTCCTAAACTAATACAGCAGTTATTCAGAAGTGTTTGTATTGTGTGACTCACAGCATCACACTTCTGTTTTGAATAAATATAAATTATTACATGGCGAAGTCGTTATCCCCCGTTATCTAGAGCCCAAGTGCATTTTGGAGAATTATTGCATTAGCCCCGAGGGTGATAATTCTACAAAATCCACGAGGGCTTTAGATAAGGGGGATAACGACTGAGAACATTTCATAATCTATTTATACCTCACACTGAATGAGAAACATTGCAATGAATCGATCTACGTTTCTCGACTCGCCTCGGCTTTGTAACTATTTTCTATGTCAGAGGCCCGGGGTCGGAGGTCGTGACCTTTTAAGAAAAACCGAGTTATTTTTGTCAAATAATGCTTTTACTCAAAACCAATTGAAAATTTAAACAAAATAGAAAGTGAATCTATAAATTAAGGTTTAGCAACTATTATAGCTTACTACACATTTTATTATGCTAAGCTTTGACCGGGAAAATATCGTCTGCTAAAGTAGGTTACCACTAGTAACTGACTATAATGCTCAAATCAAAGGATCCCGACGACACAATACCCGCACTCAAATTTGAGATCAGTGATTTACAAGTTAGAGAACACGAGAGAAATTTTTCACTGAATTCAAATATCGTTTTTATGGAAATTATGCGTCTTAGTTTTCATAGCGTATAAATGTCGGTACAATGCCCTTTGCTGAACATGCGATTGTTGCGCGTGCTCATTTAAGTATTCTGTTTTCACTTTCGATGGTGCCAGCCGCTGAGTGGTGTAGTGGTATAGTCGGCGACTCGAAACTCTTGAGGCCCGGGTTCGAAACCGACCTCGGTTTCCCGCCAAAATGTTATCTCACTAGTGAGATAATTTAAAGGGTTATTACACAGTTGTATTTGCCATTTGACGCTTATATTGTGGTATAATGGGTTATATTCTTCTTTCAAGTTTGTATAGAATATAGTGAAATGGTTATTTTCTAGGCCATTCTGGAATTTTGAAATTCCAACAAATAGTGTAATATACGAGCGTCCACCCTGTATCTTGCCACCCCCTCATCCTGAGATTGAACTCATCCGGGCACAGTACGGGACCAAGCTGAGACAGCAATTTCAGGAACTTTGTCATGCACGTGAAGGTAGGTTTACTAGTGGAAATGAACATACCAAACAAACTGTCAGTGCCTGATTCTTCACCAAGATAATATTTCTAAATCCCACATTAAACTCTTTACTCCTTTTTTGCGGAGGTGGAAAACCGCATCGTATGAGTGCCCTAATTTTCAAAAGCTAGTGACGCTTCTGAGGTGAAACGTACAAGTGAAGAACGATTTATCATGGTAGGTGAATACCGCAGAATCATAGAGGACACTGTGGTATTCTGGTAATTGGCTATTACTACTTTTTTTCTTGGACTTCAGAAGTAGTAGTGCTCTTAATAGACATGTTTTTGAGAGTGGCGGAAGGGTATGGGAGAGGCTAATTGTTTTTACATGATAAGGAATAGTTGAAGAGATTTATTGCCAATGAGATACCCGACAAATTGGAAACTTTAAAACTACATTTCACGTCAGTCAACAGGGTCACTTGGTACTTCCATCATTTCTTTTTTCCGTAAAACTCGATACATCTCACAGTTATGCATGCTTTAAAACATACTGTTTCTTTCCAAATTGCGACATATGCCAATCACAGTCAAATTTGGCAGATATTTTATTTTGCGATGAAACCTTTAAATTTTTGTGCAAATGCAGCATGAAGCCTTACAGTGTGATCATGGTGTTAGAATGAAATCACAGTTCCTCAAAATCAGAATATGAGGCTCATCATCATGAAAATATTATTAAAAGCAAATTCAACCTCAAATCGTTAATTATTTTACATTCTATGAATATGTCAACGTTGCTTGTTGCCATTTCTTTTGGTTTTTAAGAACAGTTCTAATTTTATTGTTTCTAAGACTTCTAAAGGTTTCATTTTAATTTGACTCCCTTTTTGTATATGTGATGTCAAATATTTGCTTTGGCTTAGCAATTCCAACATGATTGAATTGCTGTCTTTCATTATCGAAAAGGAGTTTGAGTAAATTAGTACTTTATAGGTACGCATATTTAGACATGCTACCTGGCAAGAAATTAAAATAACTTTTTGCTCAACTGTTTCACACATAGGCACATGAGTCTAAAGTGCCACCCACACTATCAGTTATCCCGGAACAAGTTACGTTTGGAACGAGATTAAGTAGTAGTGTGGACGCTATTTGCACTGGAGCAACTTAAAACACATGTGGCAACTCACCCCACCATATGGTGGTATGGTGATTTTTTCTTGGGTTGCTTGCCCCAGCTCATGTTGTAGTATTGATGCAAACATGCAGATGAGGTACAAGTAATTACCAGCTGTGAGTTTGCTCAGTTACATACAGTCTGGTGTCTAATCCTGTTTGTGCCATATCCGTTGCATGGTGTAGATAGTGTTGTGTGGACTCTTGGCTGAAGTATGGCAATTTGCTCTTGGGCGAGTTGTTTTAAGGTGACTTGCCATGTGGACATGACTTAAGTTTCACTTGTAAGTACAGGGAGCCATGTCTTGTATATGCTTATGTCTTGAACTAAGTGTTATTGTGTGCCTGTTTCCATTCTTAACGCATTTCATATTAATTGTTGTGTCTAGCTTCATGTATAGACTGTTTCAAAATCTTGCTCCTTGATTTTACTTAGTGTTTTGCACATGCCGCATATTGGTGCGTCTTCGGGTAAAGCCCTAAGCATAATGGTTTAACAAGTTCAAATGCTGTAGGTATTGAAATCCACCAGTTCTTTTACAGGCATTGATGCGCCTACGGAGTCGTTCAACAGATGGTTGCTGGAGCGCGGTGTTGTAAACAAGGGCTCGGAGCCATTTTTCCCCAGTGACTGCACGCCAGAAATCTCTAAGTCTCTGTGTCGGGAAATTCTCAATGACCTCCCGATGAAACTTATCAAACCCAAATACTCAGGTGATGCCCGGAGGCAGCTGTCGAAGTATGCTGAGGCTGCAAAAAAGATGATTGAGTCCAGGTAACTTAATTTTCGCATCTGTGAATGCGTGTAGCATACATATTCACTGGAGTCTACACAGGAGTGGATGCAGGGTTAACTGTCTGCCTTCATTATTATGGGTCACGCAAGTATTTTCAAAAGAGTATGATTTCTAACATCAAGGAAAAATCTCTACAACAATTTTGGACAAAAATAATTGTAGCTAACAAAGGGCTCTAAAATTGTTGTGAATGCTCACAGTTTTTCAAAAATGTTGCCTGGTGATAGCTATGTTACACAAATTGGACACAGAAAAGCATTAATTTGGTGCTATCTTGGAACGGAAGAAACAAGAAAATAAAATTCTACTTGACGGCCTTACTGGTGATGTTTTACTGTAACCACAGAAACATACTTTCTGTAGAGAAGTGATGCATGAACATTTATAGTTATTGTGACTGTTTTTTCAAGATCACCGTATCTTCTACTAATGGGATTTTTTTCCAAAACTTCCAAGTTGTGTTTACTAATTAATTCAGTCAGCTGCAACAGAGTGGATAGGATTTTTTGTCGAGGCCTCTTTGCATGAGATCCTGAGTATTAGATTTGTCTCTCTTTCTAATGTAGGAGTGCCACGCCGGAAAGTCGAAAAATAGTCAAATGGAATGTGGAGGACACCTTCCAGTGGTTACGTAAACAGTACAACGCATCATATGAAGACTACCTTGTAGGTTCGCTTTTAATTCCTCTGATTCTAGTCTTTTGGAACGTCATAATTTATTTTTACATGTTTGTTTTTTATATTTTACTTGATTTCTTTGCTTAATGTAAGTTCCTGTCTTGTAGTGATTCTTCATTCACGTATTTTGAAGTTTTAATTCTTTAGGCTGATTTATCTAAAACTCCTATAAACCATCTTCTGGTTTCAAAAATGAGTTTTTTCACATGTGTATTTGTCCTTCCAAATCAATGTTATGTTCTTATGATTTTCTTGACTCGAAAATTGTTCGAAAAAATGCCTGGAAATTCCCTGGTGGCCATACTGATTTGGCATTTCAAACTTATTTAGTGTGTCGAGCTAACTTCAAGAGGCTGATGTGAAGCAAAAATGAAGTGTCAATTGTTCTGTAGCCTAGAATTCATTTCTAATCTGTGTTAGGAACAAGAGGATACCAGTGTAAATATCGGTAGTTGGTATAATTCAAAAGTTGTTTCCGACAGGAAGGCACGAGTTTTTTGCCCCTTTAACAGTATGTCCTGGAAAGTATATTTACAGAAAAAAGGGTGAAGAATATTATGTGTGTTCTAAACATTGGCGTTGATGTTTGAAATTGTTCCGCATTTGAATTGTGTTAGCATGTGTTACTTCAGCAAGTCGGTTCATTTTAGGAAAGGTTGGCCCATCTGAAGCGTCAATGTCAGCCTCACGTGTGTGAGGCGGCCAAGACCTCTGTAGAGGGAATCTGTTTGAAAATATACAACCACTCGTGCGAGTACGCTAACAAGCTTAAGGAGAAACACTGGAAGGCTCTTCATGAGAGCAATATTAAAGGCGAGTCATTTTGTGGATTAATATTGGCGTACTGAAACATGGTGATTAATATTGGCGTACTGAAACATGGTGATTAATATTGGCGTACCGAAACATGGTGATTAATATTGGCGTACCGAAACATGGTGATTAATATTGACGTACTGAAACATGGTGATTAATATTGGCGTACTGAAACATGGTATTTAGAATGAAGCAAGAAAATTAACCACTGAAGCAACCTATCAGTCAATCAATTTATTCTGAAACTTGAAGACTATCTACTTATGTACAGAACATAAAGAATTTGCATAATTATAGAGAGCGTCGGAAAGTGAATAGCGTGAAAAGCAAAATTGGCTAGTTTTGTCTGTATTATTGCCAGAAGAAGTTTGATAAACGTCAAGTGGTTTGATTCAAGCCTGTACTACTCATGCAAGAGTGAAGTCTGTGGTTAGAATTTGTTTTCATTCATGTCTATTGTGTGATTACACGTTCATCTTTTATTCTTTAAAATGCAATGAACTGTTCAATATTTTGACGAGAAAAAACTGCTATTGCCTGTATTTAAAGTTCCGGAAAATTTAGTGTAGGTGTGCATGTACAGGCATTAGAGAGAAATGATATTACAACTTGGGAGTCAGAGAAGAGTGCGGTCNAATTAACCACTGAAGCAACCTATCAGTCAATCAATTTATTCTGGAACTTGAAGACTATCTACTTATGTACAGAACATAAAGAATTTGCATAATTATAGAGAGCGTCGGAAAGTCAAAAGCGTGAAAAGCAAAATTGGCTAGTTTAGTCTGTATTATTGCCAGAAGAAGTTTGATAAACTTCAAGTGGTTTGATTCAAGCCTGTACTACTCATGCAAGAGTGAAGTCTGTGGTTAGAATTTGTTTTCATTCATGTCTATTGTGTGATTACACGTTCATCTTTTATTCTTTAAAATGCAATGAACTGTTCAATATTTTGACGAGAAAAAACTGCTATTGCCTGTATTTAAAGTTCCGGAAAATTTAGTGTAGGTGTGCATGTACAGGCATTAGAGAGAAATGATATTACAACTTGGGAGTCAGAGAAGAGTGCGGTCCCTCAGGAATTATTCTTTTAAATTGTTATTTATTAACTTGTCATTTGATGACTTAAATTTGCACCTAAAACAGAAAAATGTCTGTCCTTAAGTACATGCACACGTACCGCGTAATTTTGCTTAGACACGGCATAACCTAAAAATTCTTCAGTTTTGAACACAGTTGATTTTGTCAAGTTTCTCAACAAGAATAAACATTAGATTTTATTTCATTTTGAGTATAGTTTACACAGTACAGCTGTTTTCAAACAACATTCGGTAAAGTTTTGAGTTTTTGCAGTAAAGTAATAAGCCATTGAAAAACAGGGAAATGTTAATGTTGGCATATATGTTTGTTACGAACTGAACAGTTTATCTTTGCAACTTACTGTGTGTGTTAGTGTTATCTCTTTCCTGTCAACATTTCAAACTGCATTTATTCAGTATTTGGGTGCCAAAACACAAAAAAAATGAATCAAGTCACTTAAGCTCATGAAATTGGTGAGTCAACATTGCTTACTGTGACAGAACTTGATTTCTAATTTAGCCACTGATTGTTACAGAGCTTCAACCTTTTCCTGAACTTGAGAAGCCCAAGAAAGTGTTTTGTTACAACGTACAGATGGCTGTGCCGTCACCTCGTCTGCATACTGTGGAACACTCACCAGAGGGCGACAGTATGGTGCTGCGATTCAAGGGTGAGGCACAGAAGATCAACATGGTGCACTTTCAGAAATTGGTAAGTGGTGTCGTATGACACAAACGATCAATATTATGCTATATACGGAGGGGTTCTGGTGAGGAAATAATTATTGCGCTAAATGGTATCTGTTCTCAGGTTGTGAAATGTGGATCTAGTATCATGGTCTGACTTTGGACAAACGCTCCTCCATTGCTGCAACACAGTAGTGTCTGAGAATTGGGTTCCTCTCTTTGGTCTGCCTCATAGGTTTATGATATGCATTTGTGTTTTGACCATTATGTTATGTGTAGAATAAACATTAGCATGAATGTAACTTAAATCATAGAATCTTTTCAGTTACAATAAAGTTTTGAAGAATATGAATATATCATCACCATGCGTTGTCATGGTACAATTTAACTGTGGCAATAACACATGTGAGCGCTCTCTTTCTTGCTAAATTCTAGATAGCCTGTCATTTGAAAAAACAGCTTTGATAATAAACATTGTACTAAAACATAATGTATTGTCAAGTTCTTTAATGTTCTTGCTTCTTAAACATTTATATGTTTCTTTCATTATTACAATGTGTGCCATTATTCTGTTTCAAAAATACTGCTGTAATTTGATAATCCACCCTTACTGTCACCTCAGTAGCACAGTCACATGTTCTCAACAGCTTGTATTAGGTCATTGTGCCACACTTATTCTGACATGCATTGTGAACTGTCTGTTACAGGAACAGCTGTACAAGCTCAACTGTAGAGATGACTATAAGTTCGACAACTTCCTAGCAAGAACGTGGTGCTTACTGCGCAGGTATCAGGTGAGTAAGAATATCAAATTAGAATTATGCCTCATAAAATGCTAATGTGCCAAGTTCCAACTAATTTTGCGCCAATGAGTCGCCAGAACTTTCCAAGTCCAGATATGAACAAAGATCAAGTTGAGACCAGTTTTTTTGCTCTGACGTCAAAAATCTAAATACTTTTGACTATCAGAGGTCATCGAAGACAGTTGACTTTGGGCTTTGTTCCATTTCATTTGTGACACATAATCTTGCAGTTGTGTGATGTCTTATGAATGTGAGGTCTTCAATACCAAGTAACGCATAATATTGAATTTCTGGTCAGACTGAAATGGAAAAGATTGAAACAAGAAAAGCTTTATCAACCTTATTTAACCTTTAGTAAACAATACAAGTAATGTACAGTGTTGTTTTTAAGCCAATGTTTCAAACTCAAATACTTGTAAAACTAAGACCAGCATTATGTTTCTCTTCAAGACCACATTCGGAATTCAACCAAATGAAGGGTTTGGCCTCCAGGGGGCTCTGCCAGTCTCCGTCTTTGAGTGTCTTCACAGGGTTTTCGGCGTCACTTTTGAATGTTTCGCGTCCCCTCTCAACTGTTATTTCAAACAGTACTGCTCGGCTTACAATGACACTGACTCATACTACGGATCACGTGGGTAAGTCTAGAATGTGTTGCATAAAGCTTAAAGTTATACTGACTACTGCTTAGACGGGTAAAAAATAATCAACTTTAATGTCAGATAAAATTAGATTGAAGCAATTTTTTAAAGCCAAAATAAAATCTGAGATCCATTTTGACCACAGTATATCCATAGAAACGAGGCATGTTGACTTGGCATGCCTTGATTCTCTTCTCCATTTTAAAACATTCAACACACGCCATTATGAGAAACAGAATGTCCTAACGTAGCAGTTGTATTATCTGAAGAGCGCTCAATGTACCTTTAAAAACTTGTCCGCTGGATAAGTTAGATTGTTGCAGGATGTCAAGAAAATTGTTCAACAGTGACTGCATGTCGTGTGATTGTGTGATGCTATTGTTGCACAATGTATAAGTTTTATGCTATGGGGCCCTGGGGAATGTGTAATGCTGTTGTTGTTGCACAGTGTATAAGTTTTATGCTATGGGGCCCTGGGGAATGGGTAATCGACTTATTTTCATAAGGGTCTGATCTTGACCTTCTGTTTATACTCTTCAAGTCAGAAAGGTTTTGAAGTGAAAATTTTGTCTACCATATTGACGTCCCGCATATTTACCAATTGACTGTTTGCTGTATTTCCCTTCAAGTTGCATTTCCCCACTGTTTAGCTGTCAATGTTGAATTTTCAACTAAAGCGCTTTGGCATTCAAAAACATCATGCTCGTTCAATTCTGAATTGTCGCCGAATGAGCCAGCAACTCGAGTCGCAAGTAATGCGTACATGCGCAATTTTCAAATCTGCAATTTTAGAGTTGACCAACCCTGAAAAAATTTGAAGCGTTTTCTCGAGTTGTTGATGGTTTCAATGTTCTTGTTGGTAACAGAAATAGAATCATACCATAGTAAGGAACATTATGAGACCAATTTTATGAGAGTAAAAGACCTAATTCTAGTTCCTGTTGTTTTTTAGCTGATGAGGGGAAAATGCTACTTTGAATGATGTAAAATATATCTTCATGTTTGCCAAACATGTTAGGTTGACTCTTTCAAATGCGTTGCATTCCTATGAAACTGTTTTTGATTTACCCTTATGTATTCTTAATGGGGAAAATAACCATTTTTGTTTATTTTACTTTTACTAACTGATACGCATCCATGGTAATCTTGGAGACATTTTTCCATGTGCACTACTGTTCCCTTGGTAATAGATGGTTCATCATTCACTTCCATGGAGCAAACCTGAATAAATGACGAAGACTGTGTTCAATAGTGAGTCGGTCATTGTCGTTGTTCAATGAAAGTGAACACTGAATCAAGAAGTGAGCCTTTTGCTGTAACCTTCGTATCACTTTCTGCTGTTCCGGGGATAGTAAAAAAATGCCAGAGAAATAGTAATTACCTCTGAAAATATATTTCTAAGTTCACCAGGAATCTGCATTATTTTATACTCACTGTAACATCTGTATAGAATGATTTGTGCTATTATTATTAAATTTGATTAATAACCTTACTGTATTTTAACAGTGCATTCTAGAGATTATGTTCTGTTCATGAGACCATGCAAATTTTTCAAATTGTTCGTTTTTTCAAGAATTGTTAAAATATATGAACTGGTCATATTTATTACATTGAATTCTTGAATTGGAGTTTGCCAAGTAAAGACTTGTGGTGTGACCCCGTATGAAGCTGTCTCTACTGGTAGAATTCTGAGACAAGAAGGTGCAAAAAGTGTGAATGTTTGCCATCAATTTAGGGTGAGTGAACTTGCTAACAACTGACCTGATTGAATGTTGCTGTGTTGTGTATTTTCAGACCAATCCTAGATTTCCATCCAATAGCAGGTTCATTTGAAGCTAACCCCCCATTTTGTGAAGAGTTGATGGAGGCCATGGTGGATCACTTTGAAGTAAGTCTACTGTACAGTGTAATCTGAAAGCATGACTAATTTTTTTCTGCCCGGTGCAAGTGTTGGAGAACTGATGATGAACCTGACACAAACATATGGTAATATCCCTCCCCCAGTTGTTGACAAAAATTAAAATGTAAAAAATGATCTTTCATTGTTTTTTAAAAGCTCATAACAAGGTTGTGTGTGGGCACACTTACTCAAAATATTTTCTGACAGTAGTCGTGGTATAGAAGTTAAATGCAATAGTGCATTTATTTGGTGCCACTTATCTTATAAAAAAAGGGAAAAATTGAATTTCACTTGTGCACCCTGTTTTGGCAAGATTTTACCACAATTAATTTATGTTCAGAAAAATATGCAAAATGAGTGTAATGCTGTGTATGGATTTGGTTGCTCGTAGTTGACTTGGTATTGTATTTAATGACGATGCTTCTATTTTGTGAGTTTTAAAATAGACAGATGTTTTTCAAAAATGTGGAGGATTTATTGGAGTCAGAGAAAACTGATTCTGGAAAACTTGACGTAGCGATTACAATATCTAGGAAAAATGCTTAGCTACTGCCAGACTGCAAATTAAATATATGATCAAAGCAGAAGCAGGTAGTAAATAAAATAGCCCGTAGTACTAATTGATGCATTTACGTGATACGCTAAAACAATTAGTCATGTTAAATGTAAATTAAAAGAGCTTTTCACTGCTGTTTAACTGTCAGTGTGTAATTCTTAACCGAAGCATTTTGGGGTTTAAAAACCTTACTACATTCATTCAATCTTGAATTGTTGCCAAATGAGATGGCTACTCAAGTCGCAGGGATTTGTACATGAGCCAGTTTTTAATTTGGAATATCAGGGTTGGTCAACGTCAATGAATTTTGAAGTGTTCTTTTAGTCACTGATTGTTTTGATGTTCTTGTTAGTAATGGTAGTAGAATCATGGTAAGAAATAGTGTGAAATCAATTTTATGAGAGTAAAACGCCTAATCTGATTTTAGATTTTTAACCAACTAAAGGGGGGAAAATGCAGCTGTAACTGAAGATGTTAATTATCTTGTTCAAAAACTAAACTCCAGTCATAAAGTGGCTCTTAAATTATGGTAATTATCTCATAAATCGTCTGGTTTTCAGAGTTTGCTGTCCGAGACTGAAGAACCTCTGTCTTTCATTGTATTTATTCCCGAGTGGCGTGATCCGCCAACCGAAGCCCACGTCAGACTAGAATCAAGCAGGTTCAAGAAAAAACAGATCGTCATACCTGCTTTTGACCATGAATATCGACATGGATTTCAGCATCTCTGTTCAAAGTATGTAATACGACAGATTGTCAGTCAACATAACTTGTTGTAATTACCCAGCTGAGCTCAAATTTGAGCATATTTATGCCACAGTGATGCAACTGCATCATGACAGTGCCCAAAGTTCATAATACAATCCAGCCTCTTTAATAGAGCGCACGCTCGCTTCGATTCCAATATGGCGTCTGCATAATTTGTCAGCAAATCAGTGTATGAACATTCATTTTCATTGGGATCAAGTTATTGCAATGCAGTCTTATCAGTCGTTGATTAGTCTATAGAATAAAACCACACGTGTTACCATTTCAAAGGTGACAGAAAAAAGAATGTCTCTGTTGTAATAAATATTGAACAGGCTTCACATGCATGCAGGATTATTGTAGGCCATTCAGACGGCTTGCACTCAGTAAGAAGAAAAATTCTTTTGATCGCGATTACCACATTTGAACGTTATGACAAAATACATCATTTACAGCAGTCACCTCTAATTAATTTCTGGCTACATCCCCTAAACCCCAATTCCATACCAACTAACACCAAAGCCGTGGTTCAAATTCCCTACCCGTCCCCTTTAACTCCACATAAGTCGCCTTCAAAGTACTCCATACCCAACATAGGCACTTGTACTTCATGCGGGGTCCTAAATTGATGAGATTTTATCAGTGCATCCCAACTTACACTTGTTTGTATCTACATCAGTCTTCTCTGGCATCAATACCAATAAATCTTGCTTGTTTTTCCTGAGCAGAAGCGAACTGAGCATCAAGTCTAGCCATGGCACACTGGTAATTTTCCTACAAAACGAAGCTGGCTTTCACAAGTGGGGACCAACGCCAGAGCGAGTGAAGGAACTTATGTTAGCTTATCAGGCGAAGAAAGTTGTGGAATAAAACGACCGTGGTGGCAAGTCACTGCAGACTATACTGTGTTCGTTGGAGTGTTTGTCTCTGGTCAATTTAGTGTATATATGCTAGACCAGCCATCAAAAGAGCCACAAGGAAACAGCAAAGAAGGCAATTACTGACAAAATCACACTCATGTAAGGGTGTTTCATAGAATGTGCTTTTGTTGTTTAGAATTTTGCCATTGTTTTTTTGTTTGTTTAATAAGTTAACCTCTTCAGAGCTAGTCGTTGAATTTAGTAAATTTAGTAAGTTACGCTATGGTTAGTCATGAAGTGATCTTTTCCAAAAATAACATTTTGGCTATAGTCTTGTCAGACACAGAAGCCTTCCCAGGGCTTTTAAGCCTAAAAAATATCCAGGTCAGCATTTCCACCTGGACAAATACCCAGGTCAAATTTTCGAAACTTGGATATTTTTGTGTTGAGAACATCTTAAGTCGGAAATGGAAATTATGGTTAAATATTGAGTATGCGGAATGGTATTATATTCGCTCAGAAACATCATGCATAGTAGAGCTTTTTTTTTGAAGTGTCGTCCATATTCACCTTAGGCATTGACTGTAAACTCGAAAATACGTCCAAATTTAAAGTGGTTTAACATGTGCACGAGTCATGAGGCTCTGCAAAATCTAAAGATGCAATTAAAATGAAGGTTACTGTAGATGGTTAAAGTGAGATCACTCTGGCCTCTGTTGGGCTGGGTATTTTATCAGGACAAAATCAGATTATCTAGTTGAAATTCTTTCTCCTAGAATACTATTCCTTTGCACTAGATCTAAAGATTGGGTAGATGTTTTATTATCCCTTTTGTTTAATGGCACAAATTTGAACAAATGTTTTTCTTTATGATTAACTTGCAATTTTTGCTGCAAACTCCCAGTTTTGATTGAAGAAGGCTTAAAGTTTCTGGTTTGGTGTCTCAATGTTTGAACAGGTTGCTTACATGAACGTGGTTATGGTTCATCACCTATTTCAGTGTTCCCAGTAGTAGGAAGTAGACGTGACACATTGAACGTCAAGTATGAGAGAGTCTTCCTTGAGACTGTGGCAACTAGTTACATTGACCTTTTGTGCATCTTCAATAAGCATGTACTCAAGATCCTGTCCAATAAGGAGGCAATGTAATGTTATATGCCAACATTGTCTCAAACGCTACTGTAAAGTGTCAGATGATCCCTAGCCATGAAATGTTGCCTCAGTTGAGCAAGGAATAGGTTGACATCTGTGCGTTATCTCCAGGTTAGTTGATTTGATGAAAAGCATGTACTTATAGCAACTTTAATTGCAGTCCAGCTAAATTTTCCAGTGAATGTCTGCAAGTCTCGGTAGTTTTTGACCCACTGGCAACTCCCAGAACTCACTTTGCAGACAAGTTCGTTAGCTTTTCGTAAAAAGGTTTATTGGAGCACTGCCATTTCCAAGCAGGACAAGCATCAGGACATTTTTGACTAAACGGAAGAAGCCTCAATGGTGTATGCGTTCAAACCTGAAGTATTTTGCGTGTAAATATATTCAGTAAGAGTAATGTGGTTGTTAGTCTTGTTTTATTTCTTTTATTTGGTGTCTTTCTTTGTGTCGTCAGTCCTCGTGGCCTAAGGATTTTGTCGCAGGGAAATAGCCACGGAATTGTAGTGTTGACCATATCGTTACATTTCTAACCGTGTTGAGGTACATTTTTGTTTATGTAATGTAGTGTAGCTATTATTTTCTCATTTTAGATCAAGTTGTCTCGTTTATTTATCTTCGTATTGGCAAAGTGTGTTAGCACTGGGGGTTGATGAAATACTTTTTACTGCGATTATTATAGAGGATTGATTTACATAGTAAGTTATAATCTTTTGTAGTTTTTCCTGTTTTATCACCATATAACCATGAAGACTTCCTTGTTATTTTAATGGTCGTTACAATTTCATTTAAAAGACTTCTATGTTGGTCATCCAATGTGACTGTTCTATATTGGTTCGGACAGAAGTGGCATACAGGATTACGTTCTCACCGAAAGGTTTTCCAGTGAAAGCTAGTTGGATTGTACTAAACCATTGTAAACATAAAATACAATGACAGAAACAAAAGGAACAAATTATGCGTATAAGTTAATGCATCAGTTGGAGTAACATTCTGCATTATGGAAATAAAGTAACTCTTTCTGTGTTATGAGCATACAGGACTTTTCTGAAACATACATTGAAATTGTAGTTTGCATACATTTCAGTTGGCCAGGAACTTGTGAAATGTGCTGAAGGAGTGACTGTTGTGAAACTGGCATGTTGTTTAGTGATTCCAATGTATCCTGAAACTTCTATAAAATGGGTTCCAGTACCACATAAATTTTTTAATTTGATGTTTCCACTGTAGGTGTGCTTTGACTGCTGTTTAACAAATGAACGTGTGGTTGCAGGAATGCTTTCACAACTTGGCCAAGAACGTAGTCGCAATCAATACCTGCCAACCTGCAGTTGGCTGCATAATTCAACCACTTTGCAGGGATGTTTATACTCGTGCTTTTAAGTCATTTATGTATATAATTGTAATTGTAAATATTTACAAATTTTGTTACCATAGATCATGCTGTTGTGAATTTTAAGTAGCAGGTGTTCATTGAGAACAATCATGGGCTATGTGTTTGTTCCCGAGGTATTGCATTAAAATGGCAGTTTTATTTAGAATGACCTACGACAATAGCTCACACTCTTTCACTAGCTAGGTAAGACATCTATGCTTTCTCATTAAATCCATTAAGGTGCTTGTTTTTTACCTTGATAATGATGTAGTTGTTGGGATTATTTTGCGACTGTTTCATCATTGTGAAATATACAAGGTCAGAATCCAACATGTTTTATTGAAATTTATTTAAAAATTGATGAATGAACACGAACAGACTGCACATGGATATCCTTTGTCTTCCAGATGAGCACATCTACACGACACACTCTACAACTCTAAAAAGATGAATAGTCTTGGTTATCAAACCATTGGCTCACTTGCACATTACTGTTGATTGCATGAAGACCAGACAGGTTTCAATTCACACGCCATGACCAATATCACTTTTTAGGGCTGGAAAAGACTAATAGTTACAACAGGTAAATGGATTCCCGTCTGCTACTCTTCAGCATCACCCTCCAATAAACTGTTCATTTGGTAGTGTAGAAAGTAACAATGCCCAAGTCTGCGCTCCAATTTTGACAAGTTCACTCCTTCACCTCAAAAGTTGTCTAACAGAGACAGAATCCTGTTCTGCTCTTCTTCCCTAGTCTTCTCATCTTTAGAGTCACCGATGTTGCCTGCGTACTCTGAAATGTGTAAATCCAAAGTGCTCATAACCTAGGAAAACCTGCGCCCTACTGGTGCCAGAACTTGAATGCAAAATCCATAAAACGTGAATAATGTGCATAAAATACAATTAAGAACCTTAAGGAAACTGCTTGGAAATTTCTCCTGATGTTGCTTTCTACAACAGTTTGAATTAATGACATTAAAAGTTCCCCCTGGATCAACGATGAAATCCTTCATCTAATAAATTGTCAAGTTTCTGCATTCTCTACACAAAGGCAACATTCGCAGAAAAAGTAGGTTAATTGTCGTCCTGTTTAATACAATATAGCGGACAAGTGAAATTTTACTTCCACTAATTTCATGACATTTGTAAAGATTAAACAAATTCGAATCTGTCTTAGTTTAGACATTTGAAAAATATCACTCAATCACACTGCTCTTCCTACCTCCCAAAAGAGGAGAGTGGGAACTAATGACGGACTGGTTTTGAGTAAAAAAATTAAAAGTACACAGTCAGGCTTTCTTGTTTCAGAAAATGCACACTTTTACTGGATTTAAATTCTACAGTACCTAGATGTTTGCCATAATGCAGCCTTGTCAATAACGTTACATGTGACGTTAGAATGTTACAAACCTCTCATTATACTCCTTATTGCTTTCACAGATCCACCACGCATGTTGAGAATTTGGAATACCCGTTGCTTGATCTAAAAAAAACATGCAGTACACCATAAATGAATAGCATTCGATTGGCACCCGACTTTCATTTGAAATTACAGAAAAAAAATGTCTATTAAGAACCACCATGTGAGATTAAAATCAGCACAAAATGACCACAATGGCCACCATACTCACATTAATACCATGCAGGCTTATTACCAGCTTTTAATTTATTAATTCAACAACTAACAAGCTGAAGATTTATTAACGGATCATCACAAACAACCATGACCAATAGCCCTATCAACTGAAAACCCTACACATGAAGGACATGTCATTGTGAGAAGAGTAAATGCTAACAAGTTATAGGAGTTATTGGTATAGGTTGGACAAGAAATGACGAGGAAAGTTCTGGAAGTTCTCACTGTTTAGTCAATACCCCCCAACTCCGGCACAAGAGGCAAACACGTGAGAGCAAATGGAGACCTGAACAATCTATCCCTAAGGTTTATTTATTGTTAAACTTGTTTCTACTAAAATATTTCAATAAACTATTTTCATTACTGATCTATTCATATTACAACTTCAAGTAAAAATTTGTTTCCTAACATTAATCTTTCAATGACTAGGTTCATTACTGATAAAGTCATGTCAAGACTGAGGATAAAATGATTTTTTTAATGTTTATAGTACAAAAAATATTACCGTAAACTCGCGGGTTAACGTCCATGTCCGGGTAATTGCCCACTTCCGAGTTATGTCAAATTTCGATGTAAGTGCCCACTGTTCATCCCCCCCTTTGCGCAGTTCCTCTTAAGCACTCACCTCTCAAGTAATCGCCCATCTCAACTTACGGCTAACAGAGCTTGACTTTGAACTCGTCTTTTTGTTCGCAGCTTCGCCTCAGCCATGTAATCGCGGGTAATCACCCACTCCCGACTTTCACCAATTTTCGATATAACCGCCCACTGCTCAGGTAATCGTCCACCCCCCAGTTTTAGGGTTTCCCAATTTAAGCGTTCAGGGTATTAACCTGCCAGTTTATGGTATGTAAAATAGTTCAGAAGTTAAATCTAGAAAACGCCAAGAAAATGGATTTGTGTTTAATGGGAAGTCACAATTTGTCACATCTCAAAATTTTCAAAATGTCACAGTGAAGTCTCAGTTGTCACAGTTTTTTAGTGCTTTTTGTCTATATAAGTCACATCATTTTTGTCACATATGAGACACAATTTTATTATACTTTTCAGTGATAACCATGAATTCTGAAATTTTACAGTTTGTGAAAAAAGGAACATCTACTTCGATGCACTAACAGCTTACTTAGCGCAGCAAATTTCTCACAATTTGTCACAGAATAAAAAATGTCACAGAATTTCAGGCAAGCAAGCTTCGTCACAGAATCCCACCATGTGACAGGGAATGCATAGTTTCCATTATATCTGGGCGTAAGAATGAACACTGCATAAGAATGTGGATGTTAAACTGTTTCTATTTAACGGTAAATAAAAAAGAAGTCCTCACCGTGTCTATACCACAGGCACAGACCTCCAGCATGACGTAATCTACCAACTGCAATGTAAAGAGACCAGCGTCGAGCCGTCTTAAGTAAAACTCATCTTCCTTTTCTTCGTCCAATTCCCCGCCATAGTACTTTATCTCCTAGGGATACAGTTACCGTGGTAATTAGATGAAGACCATTAATCCAGCTTAACTGACTTGCCAGGAACACTGACCAAATTACATGGGCGCACCCGAAGGGGGGGGCTCGGGGGGCTCAAATGAGCCCTCAATTTGACGAATTGGGCAAAAAGGTCTGCCTCAGCGAAACAAAAAGTCTGAGTAAATGAGATAAAAGTCCACAAACTCCACAGGAAGTCGGGCGCGGATGCACAATTCGTGGGCCTGAACCTAGTGGCCCCGTTTTTTTTGGTCCTCGCCGATTTCTTTTAGTAAAAGGTAAGCATACCGAAAAATTCGAGCCCCCTATATTTAAGGCTGGGTGCGCGCATGAATTACTGTTTGCCTTCAGTTGTGAGTAGCACAAAACACGTTCATGTCACTTGCATTTCATTACAAGGTTTTGCTATTTTAAGCGCTGTTTAAGCTATATTAAGTATTAACTTAAAACAAGTTAAGCTACAAATACTAATAGATACCAACAAAGGCACTGCAAAGACAATGTTTGAACAGTGATATTCAGTATATCTGCGCTCTGTTGTGATACTTTTACAAGAAAAATACAAAACAGTTTTTGTGGTACCATTCTTTTTGAAATAATTTCACAATACAGAAACACTTAGGAAGGTTTATGTCCATTTTCAGCCACGATCTTCAGCACCAGACACCAGGGTTGTCTCCCCTAGACATTGTGACATCACAAGTCATTAGACTTTTCATCTACTAAGCATAACTATGTGAAACAGCTGAAAGACCCACACTATTGCATATAACCTCTAGTTGAAATGTACTGATCCATTACTCACATTTTTCTCCTTTTCTATGCCAGAGTCACAAAGCCTAACTTTTTCCAAGTATTTAAAATGTAATTCAATCAACCGATCCACCTGTAAAAACATGTTTAATTCTTACCACAATTTAATCAACAGCAGCAAATATGTAAATGTGTTTTCAAATCTATTTGCTAACTTGCTGAAAAAAAGTCGCAAAATATGTATAAGAAAAATCTGTATCCACAACTCTAGTTGACACCAGAATAAAGGCTACAAAGCACAGTATTGTGTATTTGGTATTTAGGGATATTATGGCTGAGATCGAGGTGTGAACTCTTATATATGTTACTTGGCTCAAAATAGACCAATTGGATGACACACTTCGAATATACTTACAAAATTTGTACAAAAATCATGTCGAGTGATTGGTTAAGTTTCGAATCCGAGTCCGAGTCTAGTCTGTCTTCAGAGATTAAGACTGCTATAACAAATACTGACGAAGCAATAAAGGTAATATCAGCCTAGAATGTCACTGATTCAATCTTACCTTTTCATGGTCGTTTTCTGTAAACTTGTTGAGTAGTCTTTGTCGCTGGGTTCCCTCACAATTCTTCAACATGGAGGCAATAATTGAAATGGTGTGCTCTAAAGAAAATAACACAGTAGTTGAAATTCAGTTGTCATTTTCATTTGGAACAATCGATTGGACTTGTAAACTGTAACAGAAAAAAAATATGCACACCAGAAGGCTTTGTACTTTTGCTAAAGAGAGGTTTAGTTATTTTTCAAAAATGGTTGTTTGAAGCACATAACTTAATTTCTGATTTAAGTCGTTTGCCACTTTTCAAGAAACAGACCCCAGGACACCACAGAATGCATTATGTGTCAACACATTTTCCAAATAACCACAAGGAAAGCATACACAACTCTTGAGAACAACCACACATGAGGGTAGTTAGGCTCATGGAACTACACCTGAATCTGCAACTATATCCGGAATAAGGCGTTTACGCCTAATAAATACGAAGCACTTGAAAATACAAAATATGTTTTTGAAATAATATGCAAATGAAGCTTGACAAATTTTTTACGAAATGGTAAACATTGAAATGTTTTCGATATAACATGAACTATTTTAAAGGAAAAGTACTGAGCATGGACAAGTGATACAAAAACACATATACAAGGCAGGGCTCGACATAACGAGCTGCAGGTCGCATATGCGACCTGAAATTTGGAAATGCGAGCTGATTTTTGTCAGCTCGTATCAAGTCGCAAAATGCGACCTGGAATTTCCAACGAATGCAAGCTGAGTTTTTACACTTCTCGGCAGATACCTGGCAAATATAAAGCAGCTATTGTTAATCCGACCATTACTTGGTTGTTGCCAAATCCAAGTTCAAAAGACCACTAACTGAGAACAGCCCTCTCGATGACTTGTAAGCAAGTCGCGTGACCATGGGATATGCAGAATCGATCTTTGATGCGTTTCATTGGCTAACATTTTCGGCCACTTATGCAAATTTCCGGATTTGACGAAGAAAGTTTCGGGCCACATAACACGTGATAAAACCTCACAAAACAGTGGTGTTTCTATAAATTCTTAAGCGATCAACTTATCAAACTTTGTGGTGGACAAATATGTTTGTTTTTCGCTTAAGATGTCCTTATTACCTTTACCAAATATCCACGACAATATCCCTGATATCGCACTGCGGCACTGGTCGGTCCCGTTGTTAGCGTGCAAGCGGTCCCGGCAAGACAATCGTGACTTAGATATGTGCGCCCAGTTTTTATCCCATAAGACAGCCAAAGTGAAAATGACAACCTATTAATCCCCAAACGACGATCACATCTTTACTTTCAGTTGCCAAGAAATTCTCAAACCCCATTACTTGTTTCTCAGTACGTGGGGCTACGTGCGCGAAATATGATTTGTCTTTCACACGTTGTTGCCAACGTAAAGTGTAGGCCTATTCCAGCGATTCAAGTGCGTGAACTCACACGTGCGCACCGTTTTGAAGCTGTACATCAAAAGAGAACAGCGGCAGTCCTAAATGAAAGAGTATACCAGCATGGCTCTGTCAAGCACCCGGGTGCCAATGGTTTATTTGAAAATGAACTCAAAGATTTCTGGCGGTTACGATGCTTTATGATATTCCCCGGGACAGTTGGAACCCAGAACTGATATTTTCCGGTTTCTATGTTTCTCCAGGTCGATGTTCTCTAAGCCCTATATTCTTTGCCCGTAGCCAGCTATTGCAACTAAACGGGTACTAGATGCGAAATAGTGGTTAGCGAACTTCTTCATACACCTCCCCCGCCCCCTCCCCGGCAACTTTTCGTTCCCCTGACCACCGCCTCTGCAAAAATGTTCAGACTCCAATAGAAACAATCATGTTCCAGCTGAAGCGGGCAATTAAAAACAAAATTATTCCGGGTGGCTAAAAAGGGTACAGTGTAGGTGGTAACGATATGCAGAAAGTCACCCCTACTAGATGGAGTTTGCCTCGCAAAATCGTATTAATATGACGTTTCATTGTAGTCTTTTAATATCTTATTACCGCAAGCACTCAGGTTAACGACTATGCTAACGCACAAGCCTACTCCCTACCTTTGAAGTGTTTCATAATAAGCGCTCACTGACCTACTAAGCGTTCCCCTCAACTTTTGAGAATTTCCAATTAAGCACCCACAGTTTAGGCTAGCGCCCATCATATCGCACTACAAACGACCGCGCGTGGTTTAAAATTGACTCGCAGCCTATATGGTGTGTCACTCTCATTTTACACAACAAATTCCGTTTTCAAAAAACGTCTTTTCTCATTATGTAAAAACCAAATCCCGGCTTTGTTTTATACCTCCGAAAGAAAGTTAACACTAGTGACATGCATGCCGTTTTGTGACTGAACTATTTTCCCCATACCTGGAAGGTATTGAGCAAACTTGCCATTACCAGATGGAAACTCGCACGGAGGGAGTCGGGAATTATTTGGAGGCTATTCACTTCATGGAAAACTAATTGTTGAGTACGTAAACATTTTTGTTGTCAAATTTGCACTGAATTGTTTATTCGATTAAAGCATCGTTTCACGGATTTTTTTCGACAGAAGTTTTTCAAAGATGAGTTAAGTTGCAAAATGTGGGCTGCGAACAAAAAGCGGAGGGAGTTTGCCCTCGGAGTTAGTTCGAATCTTTAACGACTTTGATGCCACTCAGTAGCAGGTCAGACCTAGCAAAATCCCGGATACTTTTTCAACGGGCATTTTCTCACTTTTCAAATCGCAAACTTAGCTACTCGAATGCACGTGTCAGTTAGAGAGCACTAATTCAACTTTCACGTCGGGAACTTGACTTGCGCTCTAGAGACTTTCAATGGTGGTCGTGTAGAACACTAACGCCGTACCTGCATGAACGAACTCAAGTCAGTTTTGGGATCTGAAGTTTGTGAGTATTTAACACAGCAGGAAAAAGCATAATCTAAACATTTTCTCAATGATCTAAAATCAATTTTGGCGCGTAAAAATGGCTGCAAAATTTTGCGACCTGGCATTTATGAATGCCAGCTGGATTTTGGAAATGCGACCTGGGATTCTGGCTAGGTTGCAAAATGCGACCTGGCGATTTTAATAGCGTCGAGCCCTGCAAGGGATAATTGTTTGAGCCTGAAGTGCATAATGGACAATATTGGACAATGTTATTTACCGAAAAAAAAAATTATTTCGAGTAAAGGCCAAAATACGCGCATATATAGTAATTGACACTGACAACAAAGATGACCATTTAGAGTCTAAGACCGAGTTAAGATTTAACCCACATCAGTTGGATGTCCAATAAGATGGCAGCACTAGTATCTTTCACAGACTATCTACTGTATTTACAGATGATAGAAAACAGTAGTTTCAACACCTATGGAAGAAATGGGTAGATAGTTTTGCATCAACTACATCAATATCTTTGACTATGTGAACTTAATTAGTTTTACAAATGGTGTGGTATATGCAAACAAAAGTGCGGAGATAAAATCCACTTCTACCTTCCATCTCGTTGTGACTGGGACCTCCCTTCTTGTTGCGTTTGGGAGTCTTCATGAAGAGTGGAAAGACACTGCGTAGGCCCAAAATGTCAACAAACTTCTGGCAGTTGTCAGCCCCCTCGTTAGATGACATGGCGTGGTCCAGCACCTTGATGGCACTATTACGCGACATCTTCTTTTCTCTGCAAAGAAACATCGAGAGAGTCACTACTTACCTCAATTTTAGTGACAATATTTTGTAGTATACACACAGGCTTATTTTAGTGACAATATTTTGTAGTATATTTTCATCAACTAAAAATAACAATAATGTGAAAAGGGTCTATTTTATCAAATGAGGGGTATAACTTATAAAATTTATTGAAGACCTTCTAATTAATTTTTTGCAAAATAAAAACAAAACAAAATGACACACTAGGCCCTGTTTTATTTACTTTCATGGACTGCCAATAGGAAACACATTGTCACCTCACATTTCTAGTTTATTATTCAGCAAAACGAAACCAACCTAAGCATCAGATTCATGAGTTGCAGCCCTTCGCCCTTGAGGAAGCGCTCTCTGTTGGAGGCTAACATCAAACACGAACAGAGTGCATTGAACAAGTTTTCCATCATCTCAATCTCCTCTGTGGTTGTTGGATCGTGTCGCTTGTAGGCCTAAACGTACAATCTGAACATTTTGCATCCTTGTTTTACAAAGTTTGACAACTGATATGAAACAAAGACAAATAGCCCCATCCTGAATTCAACTCTCCTGTTTTGCAAAGTAGAAAACCCCACTCTATGACAAGTAAAGAATGGTTGTGCCCCATTCATGTCCCCATTGCAACTCGCACTGCAACATTAAAACTTTATTGTCATTAGATAGAGACGATTGATGAACTAATTTTTATGCAAGGTAGATAGATACAAAAGCTGTGAACGGTAGTGAGGAAAGTGCCTTATTGATGCACAGCATTATGGGTAAATGCTGAAGAACGTGAGTGGTATTGTGGTACTCTGGGACACGGCAATTGAAATTATTCACAATTTTCATGCTCAACTATATGAAAGAAATGGCCAAGTAAAAAATCATGATTTTTGAAAAACTTTCAAGAAAAGGGTTTGTAAAGTTTATATTTAAGAGGCATTATCTGAGAAAACCTGCAAAATTGCAAAATGTTGGCGGAGGCACTTTCATCAATTAAGTTGATACTTTGCACACCAATTTGTACTCACACATGAATAACTAAATCACGTCTGTTTTTTATCTGGAGTCATTCTATAAAAAAATAATAAATATCTTCCGTCGTGGTTTTTTTCACACACAGGACAAGAATGTCCAAAAAGACAAAAAGAATGCCAACACTCACAGAGCTGGAAGCCAGTTTGTGACTTTGAATGATCATAATTAGTGGAATTGAAGCCATTGCTGTGCTTGGGAATTGATTTCGTTGAGCATCTGTGTGAATTTGTATTTCATCTCGACTTTTTGTTGACGC
>NMRA01000164.1:538219-643586 GCA_002633005.1 Phoronis australis
AGAATTAGCAGCAACAAACATAGTAAACTTACCGCTAACTGCTGCAGTAAAATATCAATGCCATCCATCTCCGATCCCATGAAATCACGATTGTCTGAAAATGCACAGAATATATACATCAATGCATAACAACAAAGCATGTTTTTGAACTTTGAACTCAGTAACTTGTAAAATTAGTCAAAGTAACTGTTTTATGCTTGCTCACTTTACTTCAATGTCTAAGATTACAAACACATTCTATAACATAAGCAGAAAGTTAATGATACAAATTCACTCCTTTTCTAACTACTAGTTATGTGTAAAGCTATGGGGCTACATCTAAGGTGTGTTCACCAATCTTAGCATCGTAGGAGTGGGGCGATATAAGGTGAGATCGCATTAGTATTATGCAAGATCTTGGTAGTAACATCGGGAGATATCACTGGACCATTGGTAATAAAAAAAAACATCAATGAAAAGTGACTGGATGGCAAGTCATGAATAATACCATAGATTTTTTGTATACAAGTCCAGCCGAATATATACCCAATAGGCATGGTTAAACAGCTTTAGTTTCACAAGGAAAGAACACTTAAAGCTAGAGACAGTATTAATGAACCTAGGTGTAAATCTGGATTTTGACTTTTGGTCCCAACAATGCAATATGTCGAATATATGTATCAGGCTTGTACACAAACATTTATGCCAGGAGTAAATAGTAAGCAATCATCAAATTCCATAACCTGAGACATAATAACTTGCCATTATTATTTCAGTCGTAATACAAACCTCAGCGGCTTGACCACATTCCTCAGTGCACTACACCAAAATAGTGCACAACATGTGAATAAGATCATTGCCAATAGTTGACTTACCATCATTATTCTGTAGTAAAATAGACAGGATCTCACTGGCATACAACTTGTTTTGGTCAAATGGCATCTTGGCCTACAAGAGAGCAATGTGATGGATTTCGGACATAATAAATTACCGTATTACAAATACTCTATTCCCTTAGAGAAACAGTTCATTAAAAACACATGGGTTTAAGCTCGGCCTAATTCTTTCCATTTCAAAACATAAAAGCAAAATTGGCACTAAAATAGAACACCAGTGGTGCAGTCCTACAAAAAGTTGGGGATGCTGAACATGAAAAGAACCAGAGACTGGCATTATGTTACTTAGTACCGTAGCAAGATTCGCTCTTTTTGTAAATATAAAAATATAAATCTAGACCACAGTAGGGCAGAAATTTTACTGAAAAGATTGTTACGTGAAGCAGTAAAAAAGTAAGGAGACTGTGTCCCTTCTCGTTACCCCTCAGCAGCACTCCTAGCAGATCCGTACAATAAGGAAAAGTAGGCAGGTGGCCGTGATGTCTTTAGTGGTACACCAGGCGTGCTTAGGCCACATGGTGGTGCCCACTGCACTGATCAACTGAGTATGACTCATGGGGACCCCTGAGCATGAGGTTCTTCATACGTGAAATCTTGCAATCTACTGTTTTCCCCAGAATTTGGAGACTGGATGTGATCCATAATTTGCCAATATTTCAACATGATTGCAGGAGCATAGTATTTCAAACCCTCAAGACTGCGCAACATATTTCTTAGGATTTAATATCACTTCTCGAACTTCATCGTGGATTTCTGGAGAAACGTGTTTTTATAGCTTTGAGAGACTGTAACTCGAAGAGTATTTGTCCTACCTCAATGAAATCTGGCATGTGTATTTGTTGTGACATCATCTAGAAAATGACAGAGGGATTTGTTTGTAACTTGAATACTTTTTATGCAATACTTGACTATATATCAAAAAAAAAAAATCAATATTCAGAACCCCAAATTTTTGACCACCTCAAAAACGAATGTCATCAAATAAAAAAAAGCTCTCTGTTATTTCCTAGGAATTTGTATTCTTAACGAGACAAGTTTGAATAAAATATTCATAAAACTTTTTGAGATACAGTATTTCTTACACCACCACTTTTTTGTTGATTTTCGTCATTTTTGTGGGCCAAAAACTCCCAAAATTTAAATTTTTGCACTTTTTTACAAGTTGTAATGTTTTTTTATCACAGTTAATCATTTTAAGTTCTTTTTAACTTTCATGTGCTGTTTTTCATTTGCACTGCCAAGTCTGACCTTAAACTACAAGGTGTTATTGACAACCAATTGACCAATGGCGTGCAATCAACTTGCTATTTTTGATCGCCATACCTTCAATCTTTTTAACAACCACTGCACAAGGGCCTGTTTAGCAATATCGTGACATACTTCTGGTCGAAGCTCTGTGATGTTCTCAACAATACCTGAAGCAAAAGTAGCATTATTATCACTCCTGGGCAAAAACTTCAAATACAGACACAACTCAAGTTACTGCATGTTTAAAATAATAAAAAAAAAACATGCAGTTTGACTACAGAACCACTCAATGACAAAATCTTTCATTGCGACATACAGTACAGAGGAGTGGTTCTTGAAAGACAATTTTGTCAGTTTCACCACACAGCATTCAAGGATGTGCTTTTTATTTACATTATCCAATCAAAAACAAGAATGGGTGACATAATACCCAATAGTGCGCTAATGAAGAAACTGCTCCATTATTATCATCTGAATAGATCAGTTGATTGAGAACTGAAAGCTTTTAATTCACTGGGGGCATTTGTGTAATGAGGGTCCAATGTGAAAGGAATTTGCATGCATTTCTACAAACAGAACCGTTACTTCACTAATGCCACTAGCTAGTTTCGAGTTCCACGTTGACACTATTTAAAGCTGCAACAAACCCACCTTCTGTCAATAAATAATAACTTTTGATTTAGGCCACTTGGCATTATAAAACTGGTCTCAATTTGTTCCTCGCTCAGAATAGACACTATTCCTGGGAAAGGGACAAGCTGAAACGTGAAGGCAGGTCTACAGGATCAACAATATCAAGGAGCAATGCACTGACCTAATGAGTTGTGGACCCCGTCAGACTCTTCTTTCACGCTTTCATCCAGTCGCTCCATGTTCTGGACAAGTAGTGCCACTATTTGTCCATCAAGCTGAAATTCACAACAGGGATTTATTTCATTAATTAAAAGTGACTTTAAAAGACTGAAATTCAGTCTTAGGCTCCAAACAACTATATCAGGAAAATAGTTAATCTCACTGGAGCAAGAGACTGTGAGAACACACACATAACTACTAGTTACTGGGATAATGTCTACAAATTATTTCTATACTGTGATGCACTCATAATTATTTGTCTAAACCATTTTTAGCAATTATGAAGCAGGAGAGTAAGACCAAATTTCTGTCACTTTTCATGAAACGGACCCTGATCATCTTTGACATGACAAGGCAAATATCTGTCTTCACTTTATTCATTCACAAAGTCATCCACCCTGCCAGTACTATGGAAATTCTCCACATACCTAGAATACCCGCTGTCACAGCGCCACCTTCAGGGTGTGAGTGACCCTGTGAAAGGATGACAGTCACGCAGAGATCCGTGTGTGGGAGACCAGTGCACATGCTTCAGTTTGAATGTTTGCAGTAAATACATGGCTCCGGAATTAGCCGGAAAAATATACTGAACCATTCTGCTGTCTTGTTTCATGCCTTAAGTTCTTGAGCGCGTCAAAAAACAAAGAAGTTGTGTTCCATGTACTTAGCCTGTTCTTGTTGCTGTGGCAGCCACAAGCCACAGACATTTCTCAATAGATGGCCCAGTACATTTTTGCATTTTTCAACACTGACCAATAGAAATGTCTGAATGTTTTGTGAAGGCAGCCATTGTCAAAATAACACGAATCACTATACTAGCTGACTTCCCAACCACGCACTCACTAAACCTTGAAACCCCTTCTGCACAATCTTTGATATCTCAGCCTTTACAGGCATTTTACTGAATGAACGTATTTAAGATCAAGTTACTAAAACGGCAAAAACAGTTTAAAATCATGTTTTGCAAAGAAGCAACGTCCAATGGTCCTACTAATCCCATANTCATGCCTTAAGTTCTTGAGCGCGTCAAAAAACAAAGAAGTTGTGTTCCATGTACTTAGCCTGTCCTTGTTGCTGTGGCAGCCACAAGCCACAGACATTTCTCAATAGATGGCCCAGTACATTTTTCAACACTGACCAATAGAAATGTCTGAATGTTTTGTGAAGGCAGCCATTGTCAAAATAACACGAATCACTATACTAGCTGACTTTCCAACCACGCACTCACTAAACCTTGAAACCCCTTCTGCACAATCTTTGATATCTCAGCCTTTACAGGCATTTTACTGAATGAACGTATTTAAGATCAAGTTACTAAAACGGCAAAAACAGTTTAAAATCATGTTTTGCAAAGAAGCAACGTCCAATGGTCCTACTAATCCCATATTACAGAAAAAGGAGGCCACGGACTCCATGTACTTGGCAAACTGATTGACTTTGGTTACTATCTTGCAAATCCCAGTCACACCCTATGGTCTTCGTAAACTAATGGTCATTAGCAGCCTGCTACTACAAGGAAAAGGAAGCCTTATTAACACAGCATAGTCAGCATTATGCCAAGGTAAATATTACTCAGTTAGTGATACCTATCTATTGGGGTTCAAGTCTAAAAGAGTGACTGTTGTAATCATCCATTGAATGATCTGGCGGGATGAATCAGTAGTTGCTTAGTTTCAATTTCTTTGTTTGTAACACATTTTTTTAATCTAAACATCAAAGAACAGAAATTTGATGTTTATGGCATTGTGCAAAATTCGTGGCTTTTGGAGAAATGTTTTTGGACTTTGTACGGATTTCGTGGACCGTGAAAAATCTATATTTCAAATAACTGTTGTTGTCCCAAAATGATGGGTAATCCGAAAACGACGGGATTTTACCCCAACACTGCATAAACCCACCAGGGCATCAATGAGGGACTCTGCGCCTTCGTCGCTTTCCGTCACCGTGTCAACATCGGTGAGCTCCTGTATCAGATCTACGACGGCAATGGAGATGTCAGTGTTGTCGTGACTCAGTAACTGCAGCAGCGTTTGCACGGCATTCAACTCTGCCAAGATGTGGTACAGGTCTGGCATGGTGGCCACCACATGCATCTCTTGTATGCTGTCATTTAATTCTAGTTCAGACTCCATAAACCTGAAAAAGCAGATTCACGATACAACTGTGATGATATACTATGTTCACACGGTCAAGTGTTAAAGGTTTCTGCTGCCACCAATTGGTCATATCAGGAATAATCTCTTGTCGAGCCCAGTTTCAAGCAAAGAAACCAACAATACTCTAAATCAAAGTTATTTTTTGCAAAGAAGATTGGTTTATAACACCTTGAAAGCTGTTGGATCAAATTTAACTCAAAAATCTATATATTTTTAAAGTCCGCAAAGATCACAGAATCTTATGAGTGCCAAAGTAATGCCCAGATGTTTGCAATATGATTGCTGTTTTTCTCAAACTAGATGAGCTTTTCACAAACATATTTTTTGCATGAAACTCGCCAATTCTGTTTCTTTGTTCTAATAGCATGTCTGGGATTTTCTTTTAAGGCCTTTTAGCCCAAGAGTCTGAATGTCAAAAGTTAAATATGTTCATATATTTTTTGACAGTGACAAATTCAAAATTAGCAGGGCTTTTGTGAATAAAGAGTTCAGCATGACTAAAAACAGGGCTTGGAATGACCCATGAAAAAAAAGCGGAAATTTTTACGGCCCTAAACATCAGGGTTTGGAATGACCAATGACAAAAAACGCAGAAACTTTCACGGCCTTTTTGCCCGACAAAAATCGGTAGGACTAAATAAAAAAATAAATAATAAAAAAAAACGTTACCAACACCAGTAGCATGCGTCTGCGTCTTTTTATATCGTCCATCCACTCCTCCACTCCCACCCCCACACATTTTTGGCTGCAGAGCCGTAGTATTTGTCACCGCGGTTTACAGTCACACAAGACGCCATTGAAAATCCCACCACGCTATCCCAGATGCCCCGGCAATGTTGACAATTTACGTTCCTCCGAAACATAAAGAGCAACTTCCGCTTTTCGAGGTGAACGTCGTCGGCAACGCCGCGGTAAGAAAGGAATTTGCTGCGGAAATTTTATATCAAATCCCATTTTTTTACGCGGAAATATAATAAAATGCGTGGACAGAACATTTCAAAAAAGCGGAAATACGCGTTTCCGCGGAAAATTCCAAGCCCTGAAACATGCGCGCACTCAGCCTTGAAAACGGGGGGGGGCTCGAATTTTTGTCGATGTGGACCTTTTGCCGACAAAACATCGGGAGGACTAAAAAAAAGGTACCACCTCCAGAAGCGTGCGTCTGCGTCTTTTTAGCTCGTCCGTCCACTACCACCTTCACACATTTTTGGCTGCAGAGTCGTAGTATTTGTCACCGCAGTTTACAATCTCACGACACGCCACTGAAGAAAACCACGCTATCCCAGGTGCCTCAGCAATGATGACAATTTATGTTCCTCCGAAACATAAAGAGCAACTTTCGCTTTTCGAAGTGAAATTTGCCACGGAAATTTTATATCAAATCCGATTTTTTTACGCGGAAATATTATAAAATACGCGGACAGAACATTTGAAAAAAGCGGAAATCCGTGTTTCCACGGAAAATTCCAAGCCTGTAAAAAGTATAGTTTGTTTCTCCTCATGCGACTGACCATAAAAAAGTCAGCGACTCAAAACAGTTTATTTGTAACTTAACAAAAGATTTATTCTTTTTCAATAATAAACTGAAATATTTTTGCAGCAATGAGATGAGCGTCCTAACAATGGAAAACTTAAAGCTTTGCCCTAATTAGATGCTTAAAAAGGAAATTGAATTAGGCTTACCAAACAGGGCAAGATGCAGCCTCAAACAATTTACTAACTTACCTACCCATCTAAGAAGAGTGAGTATAGGTCGATGGGAAACAGAAATATTTTAAGACAGACGAGATATGATGACTAAGTATTATAAAATACAACGGAGGCAGCAGAAATTTGTCATGAATGTAGTATTACTTTTCAGGAAGGTCAGGAAACTTGATGCGTAGCTCTTGGTTCTTTGACACTTTCTTCTCAAACTGCAAAATCATCCTTTTCAGAGCAGTTTCATCTAAAGCATCTGCCTACAAAACAGTTATTTGATAAATTGTTACAGGATAACAAAGCATTTGCAAAGCATCTGTGATGCGGCTGTATACTCATCTTCCAGATCCAGATTTTGAGTAAGCAGGGGCCGGGGCAGAGTATATAGCCAGGATATTGCTCGTCAGACATTCGCACCCCCGAACCGCCAATGACCTCCTTGGCCCAGTTAAATCCGCCACTGGTTATTGCTTGAGATCAGGTACAACAACTTAATTTGTCATTTTGTTTGCTTGGTATGGTCTCAACTCTCAGGCAATAAGAAACCACTTGTCCTCTGAGTAAAGAACAAGCTTAGACAAGTATCCTCAATCAAAAGTTTGTTTCCTTGATGGAATGCAGGTTGAAAGCAGCTTTAAGAATAAATAAATTCACATCAAATCATTTTAAAATCTGCTTACAGTACTTAGATCATACAAAAATGTGACTGGTAAAAACAACCCCGTCAAATCAAAATAAGATGAAGGATTTGTACCTTATGTTTATGGAAATATTTGCTGTTAAAATAACAACCATTCTCTGGAAGTTACATGCATACACCCCATTGGTTACATGCATACACCCCAGTGGTTACATGCACACACCCCAGTATCTAGAGGTGACTTACAGCTGGCTCTCTGTCAACAAGACGGAGAATTTTCTCTTTGTCGTCTTCAAGTGTCCTTCCAACTTTACGAGGCTGGCGCAAACTGTCTTCACCGTCGTCATCTAAATTCCTCTTCAGGGGTTTGTCGGGCTGTAATACAACCAAACAAGTTAACAAAAGGTTAGTGATACTACGATTTTAACCAACCACACTACATTACCAACAACTGGGAACCCAACAGGTCGACATTCAAGTTTGGGGCACAGTTGTTATGTTCACCGATAGCAATGTTCACCGATAGCAATGTTCACCGATAGCAATGTTCACCGATAGCAATGTTCACCGATAGCAATGTTCACCGATAGCAATGTTCACCGATAGCAATGTTCACCGATAGCAATGTTCACCGATAGCAATGTTCACTGATAGCAATGTTCACTGATAGTAGTTTAACACAAAGGATCACATTCCTCTTATCATAAAGTTGTGATCCCTTCACGAAGGGAAGGCGAGTTCTTCCAAAGGAAGGTTCAAATTTCAGTTTCGAGATAAGTCACCGATGCCCATTTGTCATTACTCAGACAACTGAATGCAAAGTTGATAGTATACAAGGGGAGATCTTGGCATGTTATCACGAATTTGGTACGAACTTGCTTCAGCAATACACTTTTAGAGCTGCCAAGAAAAAGAATCGTTAATGGCTAGTTGAACCTTTGTTTCTTAAAAATTTGTGCACACTTCTGTTTCATATGGACTGCTGAAATTGAGGACTCCTGTCTGAAATTTTAGGCTGTAGACATATCTGCTGATGATCAGAAGAATTGGACCCATATTTCTACCAAATTTTCCCTCATCTGCAACCCCCAGAACACTCTATGATGGATACAGCAGCCATGAATTTTTAGTAAGCTGTACACTGAACACGACTGTTTGCGCTACTCAGTGGCAAAATCCTGCGAAGAGAGGTCAAGAGCTGTTTCATGTTTCTTATCTGTTTAAGTTGAAAATAATCTAATCAACTCATTCTCCAACATCCTTGTCTATTTTCTGTAATAAAAAGGGTCTGTCGACATGGCAGTGCTCTTGTAATTTTCCGTGACATCTTTCGAGAGATGACAGTTTTACTGTTCAAAGCAAAATTTTCTCAGAAATTTGGTTTGCTGATAACAAAACATTAAAAGCCTCTCATGAAGCAAAACCAGCTCCGATAACATAGTGCGAACTGTACGCAATGTTTAGGAAGAACAGTCGATTGAATAATTGGCAAAAAGTTGGCCAACAAGTAATGCTCTATTTCATGGTACTTAACGCAAACACATCTTATGTCCATGAATTTAGCAACACAATGGTAGGATGACAATCTGTTTAGCACTCTTGACTAATTTAGTTTTAAATACTAAAATGAACAGTGTAGCTTTTAATGACATTAATTCTACATCAGATTTTATTTGTCCAGTTTTACCCACATCTATGCACACCTGTGTACTTATTCAGCATTGCACCAGGCCCAGGGTGACCACAGGCACTCTCGTCACTCCCTTGACATGAAACAATAATATGTCATGAGGAGCGGCTGATAAAATGTGCCTGTGGGGGTGACCAAGGTAGACTGGCCACCAAGGTAAAGTTCATAAACTCTATGGCTTATGCTAGGACCTCACTAAAATCTAGCCAAAACCACATAAGTTCTTATTTAAAATAAACACCAATATCTCACGTAATCTCGCGAAGTCTTTCTTAATTTTAGCAAGGACATAGTGTTATAGGCAATGACCATTGCCTCTGTTGGCCCGAACCAGAGGCGATGCAGAGGCTATAGGTGCTTCACGATTTTGGGAACTGAAATAGGGAATGCTCGAAGAAAAAGTTTAATAATGGGAGTATTTGTTCGAGTTGGAAGGAATGACACACATAGACAACCTCCTCAGGTGTTCCTCTATGCGCAAAAAGTATTTATAACAACGTGACTCTGATGGTTTAGTGGGTGCGAAGCATAATTCGCCGAAAAGCTTCCGGCGTACAGAGCGCCTATAGCCTCTGCATCGCCTCTGGTCATTGCCTACTAGTATTACTGAACACGGCTACACTGTGCCAGATTGGGAGTTGAACCCAGGTAGAGTTCAGTGATGCTACGTCCTTGCTAAGAGGCAAGACTTCGCGAGATTACATGAGTTATTGCCATGTAGGGTCTATTTTAAATGAGTACACGTGGTTATGCCCTTTTGGCTAGATTTTAATTAGGTCATAACGACCTAACGTCGTAGGTCCTGTGGAGTGTGGCTGTGCATCTGTGCTGAACTGAACTCAACCGTTTTGAGCTCTGCCTTCCAAATGATTTACGAAACCAGGGACCTATATTTAAATATATATATATATATCCCACAAATGTTTGAACTAGTTGACAACGACCTCTCAGTCATGAAAAAAAATCTGATCTTGATTTCTTATAAGGAGACCGAACCTGGAATGACAAAAGCTCCCCAACGTCCATGTTTTCGTCAAGTTTGCCGCACTGCGCAGTCTCAACTTCAACGCGCACAACTTCGCGCAACTTCCGGGTAATAAGTTTGTAGCGTTCCAAAGTCAATTTCACTTTGAAAATGTTATTTTTTAAGTACAAGAAATTATCTGTTCTCGTCTCTAGTACTCAAGGACGTAAAAAGGAAACTTCAACGAAGAACAAACCTCGAAATATTCTTTAACTCTTGTCCGGTATTCTCCGTTTAAGTCCGTGCATTTCCGGTATAAGTGAATATGGCGGATGGCGAGTGAGCTTGCTTTGTCGCATTTTCCGGCGTAATCACCTTAAATTTCTTTTTGGTCACTTAATATATCATTACCGTTGACGCTAAACAACCTAGAAGACGTTGGAGTGCCACAGCATTTAACTTCATTTGGTGAGCTCGTGGTAGTTGGTCTTATTATTGCATTAATGTGTGAAGTATGTGGGATTCATTTTGAGAAATTGAATTGACCGACTTTCGAGTTCCACGCGTGTTGACTTCTAATAGCTCTTGCAATATAAGTTCTTATCGTAGACTGACCCAACTCAATTAATTATATGTGACCTTGATTTCAGTTTATTTTAAAATATAACTGCAATAGTTTATTTCTCATATGCTGATTAAAATTAAACTGTTAACACAAACTTTGAATGAATCGCATTGAAATTTAGCGGTCATAATTCTGTGATTGCCATTGGGGGCACTGGTTGGATATAGCGGTCCCTGATTTAGAGAATCAGTTCATCTACTAAATAACGGGCCCGTTATTCAGTGATTGCCTGGTTCTCAAACTTCATTGTACCGACATTTGTTATGCTGTGAAAAATGAGATGTACAATAAGAACGACATCTTTAATTCAATAAAATGTATCTGTCATTTTCTCTCACTGGTAAGTCATCGATCTCCAGTTTAAATGTGGGTAACATGTCGTCGGGAATCTCTGATTTGGACATTATACTCATTAATCAGTGGTAACCTACTTTAGCAAACGATATTTTCACAATGGAAGCTTAGCATGATAAATTGTGTAGTTAGCTAGCCTATTTGCTTAAAGTTTTTTGTACATATTCATTTTATTTCTATTTCGTTTAAATTTTCAATTGGTTATTACTTTATCAAAAATGTCTCGGCGTTTCTTAAAAGGTCACTATCTCTAACCCCGGTCCTCTGACATAGAAGGTAGTTCCGAGGAGAGTCGAGAAAGGCAGAACAATTCATTGCAATGTTTATCATTCAGTTTTTGGTATAAATAGATTATTACATGTTCTCAGTCGTTATTCCCCTTATCCAGGGCGATAATTCTCCAAAATCCACGAGGGCTCTAGATTACAAGGGATAACAACTTTGCCATGTAATACTCTACTTCTAAAACCTGCTTCTCAAGAAAGTATCCACTTATCAAATGACTAAATGGCCCGGTACGATGTTTTCCATAGTTATGTGACGTCAAATCTGCACGTGCAAGCCGGCAGGCTACACTGCAGGCTACACTATTTCACGGGTACACTATTTCACGGTTACATTATTTCACGGGACATTAGACTGTGACATCTCAATGACTACTTTGGGCTTACAAACCAATTGGGCGTATTATCTCAGCAGCAATTCTGAAGAGGGGCTCATTTACTCGACTTTTACCCCCCCAGCAGAAACGGTCAAGTCGATCAAGTTTACCCATTGTTTCACTCTTTGTGGTGGATTTTATTGGTTCTTATTTTTGACTGGATATTTTTCAGAGTTACTTGTGAAAATGGAAAGAGGAGATGTTGAGGTAACGCATCAGAGTGATGGTAAACCTCAGGAAGTGTCTGAAGCAGTAGGCACCATCCAGCAGCTTGACTGTAAAGGCGACCTGGAGGATGGAGCTGGGTCTCCTACTTGTCGACCAAGTAGTCCATGTACAGGACCTGATAGTTCTGTTAATTGTGATCCTGATGCAGGCTGTGATCATGAGTCTGGGAGCCCTGGTCATGGACCCAGCAGTGTTGCAGTAGACTCTGCGTTGCCTTGCGACAACGTCAAAAACTGTGATGTTTCCTCGGAGCAGGAAACGAGTAGCGTACCAGAGGAATCTGTGCGTAGTGCTGAGGAGGAACTTGAATGTGTTGGAGAACCAGCGAATAGTAGTGTAAATATAGAACATGATGTTTGTGAAGACACACCTGGCAATGACAAAGAAGAGGTAGACGATGTTGAAAAACTGGACTCGGTTAAAGGGCCGATGTTGGACACACTGATTCCTGATACAGGAGACAAACAAGGTGATAGAAATGAGAGGATAGACGTTGTTCCTGGGGGTAATGTTGAAGACGACATGAAATGTAAACAGCCAGACACTGTTCAGTCTGACTGTGGGGATAATAGTGAAAGTGAACATGAGGAAGATGGCCAGATTGAACGAAGTGATAGTGGTGTTCAGAGTGAGGTTGATGACACTGTTCAAACTGAGGAAGGTTTAGAAAACAACACTGCACCAGACTCAACAGACACCGGTGATCTATTGACTCGCGAGGACGAAGGAAAGAGTGCCAACGAGGAGGATCCTGAACCGACGAAACATCCTCTTGAAACAGCAAATGAATGTCAGTCCATCCATGCACAGCATGATAGTACTCAAAAGAAAATGACAGGCGAATCTCAGCGCAGATCGCCAGTGTTGAATGACTCGAGGACTGCTCTGAATGACGACCACGGCGAACTGGACTATGATGAAGATGATGACAAGGAGGATGATGGTGCTGACCAAAGTGTGGGCGATAAAGGGGACATGGACAGTGAAAAAGAGGTAGGGGGAACTGTGTGTTGGGCAGCATTCTAGAGTTTACATTCCATCTGTATGTGACTAGGAGCTTGCATTGGTGGTTTACAATCTATTGTCATTGTGGAGTGTGTTGGGTACTACCTCTGTTTCCCAGCATAGTGTCAGCCTTATTGTTTGAACACAACACAGGGACCTAGCTTGTCTGATGGAAAAACGCATATGCCTTTTTCCCACCACCAGTTCCACTCCTTGGTTACCGCCCCCTCATCGGCAATGCCTCGAGTAGCCAAGGCTAACCATTTGCAGAAGTGTTTCTAACTTTGAGTTGAATTATTTAACCATTAATGAGTAATTTGTGGGTTTGTTTAGGGTAATTTTGTGTGATTTTGAAATATTTTTCATTGATGAATTGGACTCGATTTATGATAGGGCAAAATCTCTGATATTTTTGTATCTAAGCTTAGAAACATGAAATCAGAAGCTGTTTATTTTTTGTTGCAGGAAGGAGAAGCAGATGACGATGACGATGATGAAGATGGCGAGCTGGGTGACAAGTCTGATGATGGTGAGATAGATGTAAGTTTTACGGAACATTTGGGTTATTTTAGTTTGACTTACTTCAAATTCACCTGGTGTAGTTGCACTACATTTGCCAGTATATGGGTTCTTGAGCTAGTTTTGGTTATTGCCTCGTCATTATTCATTACGCTTGTATAAGTAAGTTGAACTCCCAGCAGTGTGTCTGGAGAATCGTACTGACGAAGATTATTTTAACTCACAGAGTAATATAAGAGTATATAAGAGATCATGTTCAGGAAAAAGTGTGTTAGAATAAAAATGGTGGGTTGCACATCAGGGTAAAATATTGAATTTTTCATTTCACATACAGAGCACAGAATACTATGAACCTCAAATACGCTGGTGGGTTTTTTCTTTTGAATTCAGCCAAAGTCAGAACTCTGACTACGAATAGCCAAAAGTTGGTTTTTGTCTGTTGCATTTCTCCATACATTTTGTATTTTGTCTATAAGCAGCCTAACCGTACTGTCATCCATAAAGTGCGACTTCATGGCTTTTTCAGGAAGATGATTGCGAAGAGGGTGAGATCAAAGATGGGGAAATACGGAAGCCACTCCAGCGCCATCTGTGTCGATTCTACAACAGAGGTCACTGTACCTGGGGTTCTAACTGCCGATTCCTTCACCCAGGTGTTAACGACAAAGGTAGGTCGCGCCAGTTAGTCTCTTGCTTGGTTTCTTGTTGGTGTATAGTCAATTTGTCTGTTCATCCTAGCAATGTGGACACTTGAAAAGACGTTGCTTTAGACAAAATGTAGATTTTAGTAATGGTCATGTTACTGTTGATGTCAGATAACTGACTGGTCTGTTCAATTCAGGAAGGAGGGTGTCTAATTTGAATGTTGGAGCCAAGCACATTAGGAAAGGTATGCCAGATTTACAAAGTTACCATGAAATGTGTCTAGAGAGCAGGGCCGCACAGGACCCAAGAGTTAAATCACAAATGAAATGAATGCATTGGGTTTTAGTCGACAGCAAGCGCATTGTTTGTGTGAGGCGACTGCTGATGCTATGTAGCAGCATTGTCATCTGCAATTAATACTGATGGACGTCTTGTGTTCTTCCAGGTAATTATTCAATGCTGGAACGTCCTGGTTTTAACCACAACCGGTTCAACAGGCCGCCCGGAAGACAGTGGAATGGTCCAGAGGCAACACCGGATGCGGCAGCACCCCCTCCTGAAGAACTGCCCCCACCACCTCCTGAGGAGCCCCGCCAGGAGTCTGCATGGGAACGGGGACTCCGGCAAGCAAAGGAGGTAATGAGTCAGCGTCTGACTTTGGTCACCGTTAAGAGAATCAGTATTTGTACAGTTACTGCAATGTTTTGCTTCCTCTGTGCATGGCATTTGAATCTCTGGTGTTTAAATGACTTAAAATGCATATTTTCTTAATTCAATATCAAAGTTAAATGTCATGTAAGCCAGGCAAAATAAAGATGATTATGTTATGTTGAATTAAAGCATTAAAAATGTGTGAAATTTGCTTTTGAATTGCAACATATGATAAAGGGGTGATTGGATAATCGATGCAACTGTGTCACAGTTATTGCTATTGGGAACACTAATGATTCTGTGTTCTGTAGGTTGAGTCTGCTGAAATTATGAATTATTGGCTAAAAAGTGACTATCAAACCAAGATAGAACCATGTAATACGAAATTTTCAATTTGATATTCTCGAAACTTTTCCTTTGCATAACTCAATTTTGTGTGTGGTTCATAATAACTGTCATAAATCTCTGGTTTACAGCTCATGAAGAAGGCATCACAGAAAAAAGAGTTGGAAACGAACATTGAAGAGAAACGGATGAACCTCAGTCTCAACGATTTTCAAGAGGACAAGAAATTCAACGACCCCTACTACGATGACATGTGAGCATGATTTTGATGTTGATTCCCTCCATTGTCATGTTGGTGTTCTGTGTGTATTACTGGCAACTAAAATGTTCTTGATGGCATTTACAGACTTGTTTTTAGGGTTATGTAGGACAAGCCAGGTATCAACAAAACTGTAGATTTCAAGTCCTGAAAGTATAAGGTCTGTAGAATTAGATAGCATTAGGATCGCCCACGTATAAATATGATGCTGCATAATAATTCTTAACACCATGTTGGAGAACTGTGTATAGAACATGGTGTCTGAAAGTTCCACATGAATCTGATCAGCCATTACTAAGATAGGATGTTCCAAAGTTTGTCAAATTTGGCCATTTCTGGGGGGTCCTACATAACCTTAACGAACTAAAGGTTTTCAGTGGTTGGTATATGGCCAGACATGTTAGACCGGGATCCCAGAGCTGTTTTGCGCATGAAAACTAATTTCCTTTGGTACCACAATCGTCTGTGGTAATACTGATGCTTGAGTATGGCCGTCTGACAGGTTCGCTCTGGTGGGTGTGGTCGGGGGAACCAAGTGAATGGCACTCAAAAATTGAGCTAGATCAACTTTTCTGGTAACCACTTCAAACTGCCTTCAATACCTACTACCTAATCCACTGTATCAAAATTGGTTGCTGCCAGACAATTTCAGTGGTGGGGAGTATCAGCCAGACAGTTATAAACAAGGTAAAAAAATGAGCTTGATCAATCCAAGAGGTAACCACATGAAACCAGTTGCAAAATATTCATCGCGAGCACAGGTATCACGAATGAAGACGGCCAGACAAATCTAGTGGTGGGTTAGCCCCGCCAGACACGCCCAAATACCCGAGTTTAGCTAGATCAACCCACCAGGTAACCGTTTGAAACCAATTGATATTTTGCAAACGTCGACACTGTAGAGTTTTTGGCAAGGCCTTTGACGCAGATCAATTAGGGGTAAGGGAAATCTGTATGCACGATGATGACTCTCAGCTCTATGTTCATGAGATGAGACGGAATTTGTAATACCAGAAATGAGAATGCTGTAACGGTTGCTCGCAAAGAACGGGACACAAATTCAGATGTAATGTGGTCCAGCAATAGAACACTCTCGCATTATCTCCTGCCAAATTTTCAAATCAGCCATGCTTAAATGATTGATTGCACCTCATTGCATACTCAAACGGAAATATGAAGTTTAGTCGGCAAATGACTTAATTGGCAAAATTGTATTTCTGGTTGTATTTTAGCGTGTTACTTAGTTGCTTACATTGCTGGAAATGGGAACAGCCCACTATTTCGAAGGTTCACTATTGGAAGGTTCTCTATTACAAAGATTCACTACTCCGAAGAATCACTGCTCCAAAAAATATCCAAACTTTCAAACTCAGATGTGATTTTTAACCTTTTACATGCAAAATTAAACAATCTTTTGGTTATTAGATGCACCTATACCGAAAGCAACGCCCGGGCACTAAAGCACTTTGTTTGGATTTCATGTAGACAGTGACCACCGTCTCCAGCTGACAAGCACAACTTAGGAAACGGTAGACAGATTTCACTGTGCATGGTCGAGAAATTGCCCGCATATCTTAAAATGAGTACGCACTTGCATTTTAAAATGATCTGAAGTAGAATACTGATGAATTATCAACCATGACACATTCATCAAATCCCTATGTCAAGGTAGCATTGCAGTGCGACGCACACAGCCGGGTCGAAACTAAATGAAGTTAGTGGGCCATTCTGTCCCTGCCAGCTCTAACGAAGTCAGGGAATCCCATTCAGTCTTCTTAAATTTGAAACCGCCGTTGGTCGCTGCAGCCTTGAAGCATGCCCCAGATGTTGTCTCTGCTTGAGCATATGAGTCGTGATCACACAGTCAAGAGTAGAGAACTGTCAGAGTTTTGGAATAGTGGAAATTCAAAGTAGTGAATTTTAGAAGGTAACGTACCTTCGGAGTAGTGGACATTTGGAGTACTGGACCTTCGGAGTATTGAAACTTCGTCATAGTGACATGGAACCTTGGAATTCTTTTCCATCAAGTTTGTATCTCATATGAAGTCTGCAGGGTTGTGCACCATTGACATTGATTGACTAGAGATTATCATTGACCATCATAACGTGAAGATGCTCGACGGGGTATTCTTAGTGCAAGAAAACACGGTAGCTGAATGTCTGGATTTTGTGCACGACAGAGGGCTGCTTGTTATGAACTCACTGAATTTAAAAGAACGTTAATGACATGTGAAATGTTTAGTGTACCTGTAATGTGGTAAGTTTAGGGATGGGCTCATAATGAACTTAACTTATTAAGTTTAACTGGCGATCAAAATCTACCACTGTTTTGGTACTTCAAGTTCAAAACTTAGATAAAAAGTTATCAACCCGTTCCTGGTAAGAAAAAAAAACAAGTGTGCAGAAGCATTAAAAATTAAATAAAGAAAACCAATATGAAACATATCGTTCCTTTGGGAAGTGGCCCTTTGTGAAGATAAACACAAGTTAATCTTTTTAGTCATTTTGTAATATTTATAAAGTACCAAATTAAAACTACTCTCCAGAGTTGCAGGCTATAACTCTGCAAATGTCATAGGAAACCAAATTGGGGGTACTAACAATAACCATTGTTGAGAAATTAATGCTAGCAATTTCCACTTCATTAGCTCAAATCTACTTCAGTACAAAGGGTGTGCTGAAAAGGCATCCTAAAAGTTGTCTGGGGCTTAGGGAATTGGAGCTGTTACCAGTGTAAGCGAGAAATTCTCCACATGTTAACGAATATGCTGGAGCTGGACCTTGTCAGCATGGGCAGGGGTTCGATTGAACAGTAAAAAGGTAAAACACAAATTAGAATCATTTGATTCAACTACAAATCAGTCACGATTTCCAAAAAGATTATGCATAGTGGTTGGATACCCCATCCCCCAATGTGGATGCCCAGGGCCGTCGCCACAATGGCTGAGCACCATATACAACATCTATGAATAATTAATTTGAATGTGTTTTATATTCACTATGAAGAGAAAAAGCGAACAGTTCCATTGTCTGCATATCTGTGTCGTACAAATGAAATGATTGTCAATCTAAATATACTGAAAAACTCAGGACCCACAATGTTCCCCATCTGGGGTAGTTTGGGTGCTTCAGGGCAAAGAATACAACTAGCATTGTTGGGGAAACTGTTGATACAGCTACTGACGTCATTGGTCTTGACACATCTCTGGAGTGCTATGTAGGCTCGGTTTATGAGAAAGATATAGATTGTCCAAAACTGATCAGTTTTCCCAAATTTGACATTAATCACTGTGTGAAATGAAGGAAGCTGGCACGCATATATAATGTAGACAACAGCAAGACGGCATTATTCCTGGTCTTAGCAGTTGCATCAAATGATTCGTCCGAAGACAGGGGGACGCTGTTTAGACTGGTAAAATAGTACAACGAAAAATCAAAATTTGTGCAAACACAATGTGCCATCTGTCACGAATGGATTTTCGGTTTTGTTTTTAATAGTGAATCATGTAGAGTATTCAACTGTTGTCACTCCAACCACAGGCACGATGTTTCTGGTTATCATGCCCTGACATAAACTTGCAGACAAAAATCTCTCACCTTGTGTAGTGACTTATGTCGTACGGACTCACTGGCTTTATTAGAAATCGAAGTGCCTGATTCCTCAATGTGATGCTTATTCAGCGTGAATGGGCTTATAACCAATTTTGTTTCGACTCTTTATAATTTGTCTGACGGTGGCACCACCCCACTGAAATTGTTTGGCTTCTTACCATTGTGCCACGTGCTGAACATCGTGCAATTGATTTCAAACGGTTACCTGGTGGATTGGTTTAGCTCTACTCAGGTACTTGGGCGTATCTGGAGGGCATAACCCACCACTACATTTGTCTGGCATTATTTATTCTTGATACCTGGGCTTGCGACGAATATTTTGCAACTGGTTTGATGCGGCTACCTCTTGGGTTGATCTAGCTAAACTCAGGTATTTGGGCGTGTCTGGCGGGGCTAACCCACCTCTAGATTTGTCTGGCTGTGTTCATTCGGGATGCCTGGGCTCGCGATGAATATTTTGCAACTGGTTTCATGCAGTTACCTGTTGGATTGATCTAGCTCAAGTTTTTACCTTGTTTATTACCATCTGGCTGATACTCCCTACCACTGAAATTGTCTGGCAGTGACCAATTTTGACACAGCGGATTACGTAGTAGGTATCGAAGGCAGTTTGAAGTGGTTACCAGAAAAGTTGATTGAATTCCATTCTCCTGGCTCCACACCCACCAGAGTGAACTTCCCAGACGGCCATTTCCAAGCATCAGGATACCCACAGACCACTGTGGTACCAAAGAAAATTGGTTACCTTTTCATGCCCAAAAAAGCTCTGGGATGCCGGTCTATGTGCATTGACTGGATCACTACTGTTCGTAGTTACTGTACTTGACCAAATGATAATTTGTGTTGAAATAGTTATGCATCTGTTGTTAACAGTCTAGATGACCCGTACTATGGTAACAACGTCGAACCAGTCAACAATGCAAGGCCACAGCCGTATGAAAACTTTGAGGTGCACTGGTCCAGGGAACCAGATTACCACTTCAAGGTCAGTTTCATAGTTACGCTTTGACACTTTGTTAGGTAACGTTTGTGAATTTGATGTTTGAGCTGACTTAAAGTGCATCCAGGATGATTTGAAGCCTTAAAAGTAAATTTTTTGTTCAAGCATTTATTAAATTAATTGACTCATTAAAAGGGAATATTTCCTTTTTTGATGGTGTTCAGTATATTGGTATTTTGGTATATTTTACTTATTCTGAGAGGTATTTGCACCTTTGTAGTTATTTTTATTAAAAACAAAATTAATTATAATTGTAATTATTCAGACTATACATGTGACGCTGTGACCAAGTTGCAAAACACCCATTATAGTAAATGAGATATGCTGCATTGAATAAAAATGCCTACAAAATTGTTTATTCCCCTCGAATTGACATATTTTATTGCTGAAATTGGTGAGGTCCAAGACTTACTCAAAAAGATTTAGGACATATTAACATCAGGCTAAAATCAAGTAGACTTTGCACTGCTTTGTTAGTATGTCTTCATAACAAGGTGAAGGCCAACATATTTTGAACTTTCCACTGCATTCTAGAGTTGCTTTCTGTTTCCATTTCAGGAGCGAGAGCCCTCCTTTGAGCGACCTCGCCATCTACGTAACCACAGACTTAGAGTGTCTCCCTCACCTGACAGGTATGTTATAGGTGTTTTGCTAGATTATGGAATGCTTACTCGACAGCCATGCCGTTTTTAAACATTGAGGACTAAATTGATTCTTGTCACCAAATCCATTAATAACATTGTAATTAGTGTTTATGCAGTCTCACTGTTTCTGTAATGAACCTGTTTTACGAATTGAGATACTCAACAGTGGTGTCCTGGGCCCGGTCTCCAATCTTTTTACTCGAAATGGAACTCGAAATTAGGTTTGGCATTTTCTACTCTACTTTTGGGCGAACTCAAGATAAGTGTCTATTATTCTATGCTCGAGTACATAATAACATACGTAGATAATTTATTGCCCATAGTTCACACTTTGTAAAACCCAATATTAAAGCAATAAGTTCGAGTTTGAACTCGAAATTTCGAGTTTTTACTCGTGTTTGTAGCACGAGTATAAGGGTCTTCAAGGGCAAACTTGAACTAGAAACTCCTATGCATAAACTATAATGTATTCGAGCACAGTCTGATAACCAATTATCTTAAGTTCGCTCAAAAGGAGCAGAGAAATTGCAAAAAATAGTTTTGAGTTCGTTTCGAGTACAAAGATTAGAGACCGGGCCCTGGTTCCATTGCAGTACCTGATCACTGTTAGTTGGTCTTGTTTCACTCATTATTGCTTCTCACTTTTCTAGTCGTGTCAGGCGTAAACAGCGTGAGAGTCGAGAGGAGGTGCCTGTACGTGATGGTTCAGCGCCTGTGAAGTCATCGGTCAAGGGAGACGAGTGGCATGACCCCTGGCAGAGAACAAATAAGGACCAGAAGGTCAAGAAAAAGGGAAGGTCACGCAGCGGTTCTCGTGGTCGCCGACGGGGGCGCTCCAGCAGTTACTCATCTTGGTCATCAAGGTCGGTCTTTTTTCTATATTTATTTTTTTTTGTATTTGTTTAGCTCTCCTGCAGTTGTCTGACAGGCAGTTATTACTTGGCATTCGCTTCTTACGTGTGGCAAAAACATTGTACTTTTGTGAATTCAAAAACAGTTTCAGAAGCTATGCTATTTTTGTACCGTTAACCAGTATGATCTGATCTTTTGTCAAAATAGTGAGCATAAACGCAACATTTTATATGTTTAGTCAGCCTGTGTAGGTATACGTTTATTTGTTTTGTTCATGTTTTTCTTCCGCACGGCATTAGTGTTGGGAGTGGTGACCTTTGAACCCATTCCTAGGTGTTGAAGTTGTGATTGTTAGTGTTGTGTTACGTTTTGTTGCGGTTATGTTTTCAGATCGTCATCGCGCTCATCTTTTTCATCATATAGTAGCCGTTCATCCTACAGCAGATCATCTTCATCATATAGTTCACGGTAAGTAGGCTAGAGGCAGCTGTTGGCAACCTGCATGTTAGATGTCCTCACTTCCTGACATCGTCGAGCGATTAGTCTGTCACCATTGTTAAACCGAGTGCATATATGTTAAACTTGTGACTTGAATGGATGGACTAACATCCAGAAAGTGCAGAAAATGGTTACATTGTACCTCAAGTGTATGGCTATGTCACATTGGAATTTCAGGTATGCCGAGTGCATTGTTACTTGGTGCATCATATCACTGAAGCGACATTTACATTTATTTCTTGTGACAAAGGTTGCATTGCAGGGTTTGACTTTAGCACATAATAAGGGGCAAATGCCCCTGATTTTGCTAATTTTGCTTGTAGGTTTTGAAACAAGAAGTTCAAAATGCTTCTCCTAAGCATGCATTGTGGTGTGAAGTCATTGAGAAATTTTATTTTTCGTTAATTTGCTTTTGTCACAGTTTTTTAGTTCATTTCAAGCACTGTGCCAATCACTTGCTGTGTATTTTTTACGTTCACTTAATTATAGTGTTTGTGATTCATTTATAATAGTGCTCTGGTTGTTCATTTCTTGGCTGTTTCATTTTACAGGTCTTCAGCTAGTCGCTCACCCTCACCCTCTCAAAGAAGGAAGGTCGCAGCGAAGCGACCGCTGCAGACTAAGCCTTCGTAAGTGTGGGAACAGATCAGTTTCAATGGAAAAACACTACCAACCCATAGTATTTTCAAACTTTGAATAGCTGTATATAACGGTAAAATTGATGTGCCGCTAACTGCAAAACACTTGCAGTACCCAGGCAATGTTGTTTCATTATCAATTCTCTCAGTTTTCAAGGTTTGTTGAAACATAGTGGGACTGTATGTGCCTCAGTGAAAATGTTTCTAAATATAGTTTGTTCACCAGGGCTTGGAATTTTTCCTCTTTAAAAAGGATTTTCTCTTATTTGATTTCCAGTTTCGTATTTCTTCGTCTCATTTTTATCATTGTTTTGACTTTATTCATGCAAAACCATTTATTTCAGTTAAATTTTACAACACAAAAATTATTTGTATCTCATGAGCCTATTGATTTGTGCAACGATAAGTTATCTGGAAAGTTTTCCTCTTTTTTGTCATTGGTCATTCCAAGCCCTGGTGCTATCAATACCGTTCTTGGGAGCAGTGCATAAAGTATACAATATCTAAAGTTTTTTTGAGTCCGATCATTCATGGCTGAGATATGATATGAAGTTTGCTGAATTTTGCAAACACCTCTACTTTGCTTTGTATTCATTATTACGCTGTTAACTTGTTTCCAATTTGTCCCCATAGAGAGCCTCCACGAAGTACTGTCTTGGTGAAAGCTGCACCGCCTCCTGCAAATGTCAAACCCCTTGACAAGAGGCGGCTGGGGGACAGCATATCAAAACCAGTGGACAAGCCTCCTGGAAAAGGTTAGCTTCATTGCTGGAAATTGTTGCAGCGGCGTGTTTTTTTCAAAAATCATTTTTAGTCTTATTCTTTTCTTTTGTCCTATGGGACATCTGAAAACATTTGGTAGTGTAAATTTATGTATAGCTTTCCGTGTTGATATGATATAGCTAGGGTTGGACACTGGTAAACAAGTAATGGCACATATCACTTAAAAATTAAAAATGGTAACATCCTGATTTATAGAGCAAAAATACGGGTACATTAGGTAAGGTAGAGAATTTGCATTATCAACAGTTTTACGTTGCTTCATGAGTGATCCTGGGTCGGCATGTCTTGAAATATGACTTAGTCCATGGACTAAACATTTTGGCAAATTATCCAATTACATGAAAATAGTGCTAGAATATAGATATGGTTAAGAAAATATTGATATTTACAATCAGTGTGCTGGCCTAGATTTAACTATTTCAACATTATGCTTGTTAGGTCCTGTGAAAGGCCCCGCATCTACACGAAGTTCAGCGGTTAGTCAGAAAGGTCCTAGTGTTGCGAAACCTACCTCAGCTACAAAACAGGCGATGCCCTCTGCTGGAAGAACTCAGTCGACCACAGCGAAGGCCAGTGTACCAGCTGGTAACGGGAAGCCCAGTGCACCGGGCAAGCCCAGCAAACCCATTAGTCCTACAAAGGCCCCCAAGCAGACGTCAGCAGGCGACAGGGGGCGTCCAGGCACAAAACAACTAAGGTATGGGTACCATTATTTTAATGAATTGCAGAAATATATTTACGTCTATTTTCGGCTGTCGCTGTTTTATGAGAGCATAGGCAGCTTCAACCATTAACATGTTATTTCAGCACGCAGCTTCTGAAAATAGCAAGAATGGACAAATATTGAAATTAAAAAATTGTCAATAATATGCTCATGATGGCTGTGCTGTTATTGTCGACTACAAAGGAATCTGAAGCAGTACTGCTTGAACGCAGTGTATATAAAACTTTCCTGTTTTGTTTCTGGAGAGCTGGATAACTCATACATGAGCAGCTGTCTCAAAAGCCAACCTGATGTCGAATGTCTTAATATTCTCAAGTCAATCTTGGTCTGTTTTTGGAGCAATGTAGTTGCAAAATCTTCTGAGTGACATGTGTTCCAATTTCTGTATGTTGATTAATTCGTTGGTTTTCAGGAAACGTCGCAGTCCCAGTTCCAGTGGCAGCAGTAAATCTGGCTCATCCAGCAGTAGGTCAAGGTCGCGTAGTTCCAGCGCCTCATCATTCAGTAGTTTTACTGGCAGCTCAAGTGATAGTGCTGATTCAGACGATCTCTATGGCGACATTGCACCTGTGAAGCGGAAAAGTGAGTCATCCTTCATTGGATGGGCTATGATTTTGTTTATCACTGTTGAAGTTACAGAAATCACTAGGTGTTTGCATAGTTGCATTTTTTAGTCAACAATTGTTGGCTTAGTAGTACACCAAATTAAAGTTTATAAATTGTTTTGATTGGTAAAGTAGCAAAACAGTTATGATGTTCACCATCTCAGTGGGTAGTTCTGTGACTATTTTTGTTGTATTATATCTTTCATTCATAGATTTTTCTTTTAAGAATGCTTTATTTCTGTGTTATAGGTCGAAAGACGGTGGACAAGTCTAAAAAGCCAGTACCACCACCATCACAGCCATCAGCACCACCTGTGGACAGCACAGCTAAACCAGATAAACCCGAGGCCGCTAAACCTCCCAAGACCAAAGAGAGGCAGCCTGGCGTTAAGGTTACAACAAAAGGAACGTCAGCGCCGAGCGCGTCACAGCCGGCTACTATGAAGGCTAAGGATCCCCTGAAGGTCCAGGGACAGAAGTCGGCCATTAAGTTGACCCTTATTAGCAAGGTAAGTTGTTGCAAGGTAACCAGGTCTCCATTACAAACAGAAGCTGGGTGTCTATGACTTGGCAGGTCTGGAGCGAATGATTGATAATGACAATTTTTATTGTTTGTTATTGTAGCTTTGGCATTATTGGTGAACATTGGTTCTCTATAGAATGCCGTTCTCTAGTAAAGGCTGTTTGAAATTAATAGGTGCCTGGATTTTATTAGAAGATTTAGTTTACTGTGTCTTGGCAAAGTTTAGATGAAGCTAAGCTAATATTCTTCAATTAGGGACAAAAATCATTACTGACATTGGTATTTTTCTTTTTTGACAGCTTACTAAGTTGTTGCAGATGCTCAAATTCTTAAATATTTGGTGACAGCTGCACTGTACAAAGGATGTTGAAAGCAATGTAAATTTCCTGTAGAGTTATTTTGTCCGCAATTTTGTGTTCCTAACTGAAGACGTTTTACCATAGGTTAACGGTCTTATTATGTTTAGGTTTTTCATGTAGTTGTGCATGATCATCTTATGTTCTGTGTTGTGGCACCATGCACAATGAACTCATGAGATGATGAACACCCTATGTTAAGGTCGATGTCGTTGTTTGCAGCCAACTCCTGCACAGATCATGAGCAAGAAAAGAGGTGCTGTTGAGGAGGCGTTCCAGCAGCCTGCAGCCAAGAAACAGGCCGTCTCTGCCAAGCCAGAAAGAGGTGAGCAGTGGGTTGTGTTAGTTGTCATAGCGTCATTGCGTAGTAGTCTGTCTCTGACAATTCAATCTGTTTCATGGGAGACCTAGAAAGTAATGAACTCGTGGAAAACAACAAAAGGTTAAAAACTAGTGGAAAATCTGATAAACAAGAAACTCTTCATTTTGCAAGTCATGTCATAAGTTCGTGGGCTCGGGTATGGTGAGCAAAAGCTGATGTGCATCCAACTTTTTATTTGAGAAATAACTCATGGCCAATGAAGATTATATACTGGAAATCTTTTGGGAAATGAAATGACAATTTGAGTTGGAATCATGTTTAAGGGAAAGGTTATGGGATTATACTTCTTTGAAACCGGAGTTTCTTTATATAAGGTTATAGGATTGCCACCTTATCTTTCATGATGAAGATTTGGTGCAAGGGAGTGACGTCAATGCTGTGAAACTGAATCAAGTTGACCCACTGTACTCAACTCATATGCTTTTCTTGCTTTCAGATCAAAAGAATGTTAAGGAAAATACCAGTAAACCAACAAAGAGTGCTGCAACTGCAGCTAAACAACCTGAGAAGGTGGCGGTGAAGCGGCCCGCTTCTCCATCGGCTAAAGCAGTCAAGACAGCCCCAGTCCAGAATAAGGTCGCCATGGCGAATGTTTCCAAGAAGAGCACATCTTCACGTCGGGAAGAACTGTTGAAACAGCTTAAAGCTGTTGAAGACGCTATTGCAAGAAAACGGTCCAAACTAACATAGCATCCATTTTGAATTTCCTACAACATTTCACTTTCAATTATCACAGCATACCGTCCGGCATCTGTTCATTTTTTTGAAAACCTCTTGAAGGATCATAATGAAATTTGTCGCAGAGTTTAATGGCATCAGCAGCAGAAGATTTTCACTCGGATTCAACTACCGTGGCTCCCTGTATTGGACATTTTAGTTTTCATCAAGAAATTCCTTGTCTGTCAATTTTTGCCGAAAAACTACTGGACAAATTTTGCCGAAATTTGACACAGAGTTATGTTGTGGCCATTTTAGTTTTGAACAAGAAATTTCTTCTGTCAGTTATTGACCATGAAATTACTTATAATCACCCCTAGAAGCATACCATTTGCGGTGCAATCATGGGCACCTTTCAACGCTTTGCGTTGCTCATGTTAAGCTGATCTCTTGGTGACTGCTCTTATTGTTAATATCATACAGGATTTGTACAGATTTTGTTTATCTTGTTATTTGTCTATTGTTTGTCACAGCTGAGTGTGAGTATGTATATCTTGGTATTTCTGTTATTGCTCCACCATTTAGTTGAAAGATTCCTTGTTAGGTTGTCAAGTTAACGCTACTCAAGTGAACAATGTACTCATTTGTGTAAGTCAAGGGGAATCATGAGGGACATTTCTTAATGCATGTGTGCAAAAATCTTTTTATCGGAATGCACTGTAGACTTTTTATGATGAGGAGTAAACGTTACATAACTTTCTTATTCATTAATGCTAGATGTGCTGCGATAGACTTCATTTGTTCCAGATTGAAGTAGGTTATTTTATCTTAATTTAACCCTATTGCTGTAACATGTGGTTTTTAAACAAATTTGTGATGATGCACCTCTTGTGCAATGAACAGGGGCCTGTTTCACTGAATAGTCGGTAGTTGGCCGTGATTTTAACTTGGGCCATGACTTTGTCAATGCTTCGCTATAAGTAGATGTTATAAGGTTATACCTTAAGTATACGTTGAATTCTTTTACACCAATTTTAAAGGTTAGAACACGGTAATTAAATTCTTGCGGCATTTGTAAATCGGTCTTTCCACCAAAAAAGAACTCAAGTACCTCGGTGAAACCGGCCCGTACTGCAGTACTTTGAACTTGATATTGGAAGGTGCTGTGTAAGTTGGCCTGTGGAACTTGTGACTCTTTGTGGCTGGTGTTGGTTCTTTAATGTAGGGGTTTACTCATTCAGTGTCAACAGTTTCGCCTCCCCCCCCCCCNCCCCCCCCCCCTTCCCTAGATTCGTCATTAGTACTCTTCAGATAGAGATACTATTTAATTCCGTGAAAAATGTTGTTAGTAAACCTCAGCATGCTACTTCATTTTAGAATATTTTTTGCAAAGTGATGTATATACCTGTAAATTTAAGAGTTGGTAGGAGTTCCAAGGGTTAGCTGTACATTTGAAAAGGGAGCTCTTGTATAAATGTGATGGTTTAGTATCATTACTTACTGTTTTTGCTTTCTATCGGAATTTCTAACTTAATAGTTTCTTTATTGAAGGGCCCTTTGAGCTGTAGCATTTTGGATTTTGCTTTTTTTGTTACTTTCCATTCATTTTTTATTAACAAAAATATTTTAGTGCTATGTTTCGGCAAAACTGCTCTGGCTCTAAACGCATCACTATATAGATATGTCATGTATCAGAAAGGCCTGGTCGGTTTCTTCAGGTGCTTGTGTGTTGATTCTTCAAAGTTGGTTAGAAATGAGTAGATTGAGATCTCCCATAGTCGTACATACAAACGTGTGGCTGTAGGATGTCGTGCAAATGTCTCCTTAACACACCATCTCGTCTGTACAATATTGTAAAAAGATAATGATAGAAAAAAGATAATAAAAGAAAAAAAGAAAACACGACTTGCTGGTTATTGGAATTAAAGGTGAGCACCCATGTAAAACACTTTAGTAAAAACAAGAAGGAAATTTTTCTAACAGCGTGCGTTTAGCTTTGATTATTCGATGCATAACAATAAACTTTGAGGTGTTAGGGCATTTAACTTAAAGTATCAAAGTTAAAAGTACAAGTGGTGGACTAAAAGTGCTCAAACATTCTTTTGTACAAGATATGTACATATGCTATGGACCCATGGCTGCCAGCGTCTAAGTGGAGCTTTTTATTGTTAAGAACAGCAAGTACAAAAAATGAAAGCGCGCTGAGGAGCCTCAGGTGAAGTCCACGAAACCAGCGACCTCGACGTCTATTACACCAGCGTACACTAATTGATAAACCATTAAAAAACGGCTTTGAGGAATCCGTCAATAAGACAGTCATCAAATAAAATAAATCTCGAGAACCTGACGGTAAGTCATCACGCATTGCAGGTAGCCTTTAAAGAGATCTATTAACGTAACAAATTAGAGGAGGTTCGGTCAAAGGATTGCAAAGCTAGAGTTCCGCAAATTTATATGACGGGAAATGCGATCTCTACCACAAATTTGATGGGTCAACAAAGTGCAGCTGGAAATAAGTTAATAAAAGCACAGTCATCTGACCAGTAAATATCAATGATCTCGGGATCGGCAATAGGTCCTAGTGAGAAACGCATTTCACAATTATATAACAGTGGAGAAGATCTATTCACTTACCAAATTTAAACTAAATACGTGATGGGCGCCTGAGATCCTGCAAAAAACTCAGTTAATTGGAGAGCAGATAGAAAATCCCCAATAACTTACGATTGAGAGCGGTAAGTCCTATCGAAATGGAGCACTTCCGACAGCCCGTGAAATGATCTATCGACAGAAAATCAGAAAATGCATCCACTGGAGAGATAGCGGAGCCACGGCTCTGCAAACAAAAACGTCAAAAAATGGTGTGAAAGACGCCATTTTCAAGGCTTCGAGCTATTCAAATCACACATAATGTTTTGAATTCCACATTGATCGGATGCGAAAGGCGATCTGCAGCGTAAGAACAAAGACACAAATAAACAAACCCATTTTTTGATGATACAGCGGTAGATTTTGGAAAAATTCTATTCACCATGTACTCATGGCTCGAAAAGTTCTTTATAAGTTAAATGTTCCATTCTGTATACGGGCTACACGTACATCCAGTTGAAAGATTCTTTTTTTGACGTGAAACAGGACCATTTTGTTCTAAATTCCACAAAATTGCCATTTTTACTATTAATGCATTTTTTCTTTTTCGTACTAAATTTTAAATTTTGAGCGAATAATTCGATAGCAAGCCTATCTTTGTATAAACGATCTCGTGCGTGCGTGCGCCCGCGTGTGTTTGCGGGCGCTCGCATGCGTGCGTGTCAGCGTGTACGTGTTTGTTGGCGTGTTCGTGTGTTTGCATGTGCTTGTGGGTATGTGTGATACTTTGCTAAATCTAAAACCAAGTTAGCTGCTGAATATCTTTGATCAAATTTTAAAAGTAGTTTAATGATGTTATCTGATACTATAATTTAGAGAAATACCGAACACCTACACAATTCCAGGAACCTTTTGTGCAATCAACAAAACGTATATGTAGTGCGGGAATCCGAATTTCAACTTGAAATGATAAAAATTTGTTCTAACAATTATATGTATCAATTGGAAGCATCTGAACTGAACGTGGGCTTGTAGAAGCGTTTATCGATCATGTTTAAATAGAACGTTTCCTCATAAAGTATCGATACCGACGTCAGATGATACTTAACTTGGGATTTTGATGTTACATACAACTGTTTTACAAAGTGGTCGAAATTTTCTTTTCACTATTTCCCTTTTTCCCATCTATATTTATCAAGCCAAAGGACAGTGTAGTAAGCAAATCTTTGTTTTTGAAGTTGACGTACTGAACTAAGTTAATTTTTATCTTGGAGTATTAGCCTTCCGAATGGCTAAAAAGCGTTTTTGTCATGATTACGTGAAAAATGAAAAAGGATTTATTGAAATATTCATAATCCAGAAAGCACACCACTTTCAGGTAATAAATAAAATAATATTTTACACCCTTATCATCCCATAGCCGGTGTCAAATATTTTGTATTTTGTAGTTTTCCCAACTTTGCATTGTATGATACTACAAAGGCGGATAGTAACAGTTTTATGAAAGAAAAACAATAGACCATAGCGTCATCACCCGGTGTGTCTGTGAAAAAAAGAATAGAATGTCATTATTTCAAACAAAGTCATAATTCTTTATCAAAACGATTTAGTTTTCGCAGTCCCCGAAGTAGTATTGCCGTCAATAGAAATCAAGGGATTTATTGTAATAGAAATTCAACGTATGAGGGAACACAAATTAAATACGCCCGCACTCATTTCAGTTTTTGTGACTCTGCGTCAAGTACCAGCAGGAAATGAGTGCCTTTGTTTCCTTTTTAGTTGCAGAGAAAGATAAATTATATTACTTTCGAATATAAAGTTTTTATTACAAAATTTCTGGAGTATAGTTGGTACTCGAAAACAATCTGAAACATCGGCTGTGCGTGAACTTGGAATCCTGCTTAAACTCAAGATCGCGTATGCGTGAACTTGGAATTGAATGTTCATTTGGGCAATCAGATGAAATTTTTTGTTCAGTGTAAAGAATTTTTGTAATTATTGGCCTCGTGATCACCCATTTTCTCCTTTACACGATAACTTGTGTCAAGGAATCGCCGAGAGGAACTTATGGTTAAATCATGAATTATTCTTTGATGAATAAATCGCCTTAAGTGGAAAAAAAATTGGATAAAATTTACGTTATTTTATCAACATGTGATTTGATTTAGTGCAGTGCAATTTTTATCAACATGAACGTGATATTTGTGAAGTTTCCTCCTGTATTCCAAGTTCACGCACAGCAACATCACTTACATGTGTTCTACAAGGTGGCGCTTCGATCTACGTTATAACACATTCTCACAAAACTGCCTATTATTTCTCATGCCATGGAAGTGAGGTGAGATTGAAAAGTACGGTTATGCTTTGCTGTCCATTCAGCTTGGAACAAGTACTACAGATTCCAATGAATTGTTTTGTATTTAGTTAAAATATTACATTTAGAATAACGCCCACATCCGTTCGACCCCAGTGTGCAAGTTGCCGTGCAATCTGAATCTGATAAATAGTCCGATAGGTAACACACTTGACTAGATAGCCAGACAGCTAGCTGTGCCTGTGTATGAGTGTATGTCTGTATGAAGACTATCGTCAAAATCAAAATACAGCTAGGTACCACTGTGTGTTTTTCTTCCATAAACCCCGAAATTGCACAGGGTAGTTATGCTCGTCACCTCACTGTGAAATTTGCTTTAACATGTAAAGCTAAAGACCGGACGGGGTGCATGCAAAATTTGGGAGTCAACTGACACTCACCTTGCCCATTACAACCCTTTAAGTTAAAAACAATGCAACAAACGTCATTTTCTTGCGTCATTCTCGGTCTTTTGTAGCAATGAAAAGTATATTGTCGTTTTGAAAACAGTACGCTCGTGTCACGCACACACACCATTTCCTAAATTTTGCGACAACTTCGCAGCAGCAAAATTTGTTCTGTGGAAATTCGGTTTTTCGGTATCGAAATTCTAAAAACTTATCATGAAGTGAAACCAGTTCCAATAATTTGTTGCGACGTGTATGCAACCTCGTGATAGAACAACAGTTGATTGACGAATCGGGGAAAAAAGAAACTGGCCAATAGGTGATGCAATATTTCATGGCGCCGAAAGCCGACGCAGAAGTTCGCTCTGCAACTTTAGCAGCAGAATAACGGTAGAACGCCATTTTTTCTAACACCGTTAAATAATTTAGTTTACTCAAGGAAGACTATAGTTTTTAATGACACTAATTTTGTGTCAGATTTTATCTTACCACTTTTTTACCCACATCGGTGCAAAGCTGTATGTTTAGTATGAATGCCACAGAGAAACAGGGTTCTTAACCAGCCAACCAAGGAGCTCTGTGTTGCCAAGCCTGACTAGAGTTGGTGAAGCTCCTGTAAGCGCTTCATACGCTGGAAGCATTTCGGCAAATTATGCCTCACAGTCACACTGAATAAAACATCAAAGTCCCGTTGTCATAAGTACAACCATTATGTTGAATTCGAATCATGTCAAAAGCAGGTCACTCCACTTGACTTGTTTGAATAACTGAAGAATTTATTGCAGAGTAATTGAATACAGTGTTTGGTCATCAACTTTTGTGTCTTACCTTCTAATAAAGAAAAGTTAAAAATTTTACTTGATCGGTAAGACCCCCATTCTTTGACAAAACTTTCGCATATGTTTCCAGTGACCTAGTTACGTGATTTCGATTGAATTCGAAAAGTTCAAAATAATGCACCAGCTTCAGTGTTATAATTTTGTCTCTTATGAATATTTCATATCTATTTCAGGAAAATGACCCACCTTCTAATTTCACTTCAAAGGAGTGTAATTGGCACTCAGGTGTCAAGTGTAACAAAGAGATCAATGTCCAAACTGTGTATGCAACCAGTTAGGGCAAATCTGACTGCGGCCTGCTCCACAACGAGTGCTGTGGTCTCTAAAACTGCCATCGACTCGGGTACCAGAATCTTTGGTCAGGTCATGATGTCACCTTTCCTCAGAACATTTAGCGTGTACTCGTCTGTCAGAAAATGGTCGCGATTACTTTGTCCGCTGTCAGTTACGATTGGTCAAGAAAGGACTTATAAAGTAAAAGTTTCTCTGAAAAAGCGGTGCAAATATTGTTATTTCGTCAAAAGGCAAAACCGGTTATTTGTGGAGTGCAAAGACAAACCACGACATAAACAGATGCAAAGGATTAACAAGAAGAACTTATTCAGGGACAACTAGATTTACAGGGTGTAACGGAAGAATGTGGATTTTGAGGTGTCTGAGAAAGCTATGGCAGTGTTGTTTCGTCACGGACTGTATCTCATGAACTGCCGAATTAATATTCTTAGTTCACGAGATGTGTGGTCTTGTGCACATTCCGCAACATACTTATTCACTAACAGCACCTTTCAAGTTAGCCCGTTGCTGAGTGTTGTAATGTGTCGTTAGGTCTTGAATTTTGGAATTGCACTTCCTGAACTATTTACAAAATCACTCACGACACCAAGAATTTTACTAAAGGAAGAAGTTGAACAGCTTTTCAATGCCAAAGTGTTTTATTTCCTGCTATACAGTAGATACCAAAATGTGACGTATGAATATACTAACCAGAAGCTTGGATTGGCGCATGAAGTGAGTGGCACAACTGCTGGGAATGTCATAAGAAAATATCGAGAGTTCAGAGTGTGTTGTATGCGTTATATTATAGTATGGCTAAGAAGCAGAACTCTGGAATGCCATTGTACTCTTTGGAGGCTTAGCCGATGCACATTCCGCAATGCAGTGAGCCAAACTGTACATCTTATCAGATCTGAGAATTGAACTTGGTCTATGAGTATGACAGGTGAACACCGAAACCATTTCGTCATGAACTGAATCCTGGCCAAGCATTGCTTCATACGCAGCCAAGTCCGAGTAAGGCAAAATCCAACTCATCTGAAAGGCCAACTGCATGAAATGGAAAAATAATTTTTGTACTGCATCATTTTGTCTGCAGAGCTAAACAGATTTGAATTGTGCACATTTTTCTTTTGCTAGTTTTAGCAAGGTTGCGGCTTTCTAATGTTGGAAATACCGGGTAATTGAACATCAACAGACCACATGCATGTATTCTAGTTTAACAGAAGTGGGACCAAATCTTCATCTCGTTATAGAATCGTGCATGAGATCTGTCACCATGCATGTTGGAAGTCAGCAAGAGGGCTTAAAAAACCCAGATGTATTCCCACTGTGAAGTACGAGATTTGCACTAAGGAAAGTTGGACAAAAATATGTCTTGCTTCATGTCTTGTTCTTGCAATCTCTTTGTAAAAAACTTAGAATAATAAATGACTACATGCCAAAATGAGTTATATTGTAGTATGGGCTAAAGATTGTGGTTAGGTATTGCTCTCCTGTTCTCGTCATTCTGTGTTGTTGCTCATACCTTATCTCATCAGATATGCAAGGATTTGTCCTGGTCAATGTTAGGTTATGTTATGTGCTTTGTTTGCATAGAATGTCATGCTGCAATTCATTAACATGTTACTTTCCCCGTTCATCAATGAAGTTCTCAATAAAAAAATCTCATTACATGATAATTGCATACAATAGCATAGTCTCGTTCCAGCTTTCAGTCTGCTTTGTGTAAGATGACAATAGTTGTGTTCCTGACAAAATCTCCTTCCTGATTTGGAAATTCACATGTGTTGACTAGCCTGATTGGTGTTTGTTTACTAAGACCTAACACCAGCCCAGTAGCTGTGGACTGTTAGATTATAAATGTGTTGCTTTTACCCACTGGACATCGTAATGGGCCTTCGTTGCGAAGTTACTGGACGTAATCTTCTATGACCGATCATGTGCCACAATATACCGACGCATGTAGTTCTGTTTTTGCTAATAAAAATGTTTTTCAACTTCAAATGTTTTATTGTCAACACAGTTAAGCAAGAGCATCGTTCACAACAAAATACAATTCTTTAAGTGAGCAACATTAGTGATCAATGAACTTCGGTTCATGAAGAGTGCAATTATGTGACGAGTATTCTAAAGTACGCACCTGTAATTTTGTTTCTCCCGTACCTTTTTAAGATGTTGCTTTTACAGACACGATGGCAGCAATTAGTCACAAATGTCCATGATAAGATTAAAGGCCCCAAAAAGGTAAGAAACCAACATTCTAATAAACACTTTTTGAGGTCCTAAGCTCCCACAGCACCGTGGCGTTTGTTTCATAAGTGGCTTAAGACAGAAATTTGGTCTTTTGCTTCCAAAAAAGGTTTCGCAAGTCCATCACAGCTTAGAAATAATTAACAGAAATTATTTAAGTAACTACCAGTTACGTGTATATTCTCATAGACTTGGGGTTTTTGGTCCAGTAGGATTTAATTATTTTTCTGACATAAAACCCCTTCGAAAGTCATTTCCTGAAACATACCCACAAAAAAAGCACTCCTAAATAAGTGTGTTAATATTTCTCTGGATCAAAAGGCTAACTGCCACAATTGCTAAATTCCAGCACATGCTCTATGTGGGATGGTTGCTTTGCGTGATGGTAACATTTTGGACAATGATGTCCCTCCTTCTGCACTTGTGAAGTATTTTTTGTGCCCATTAACTGACCATACAATTTCGTTAAAAGGCACAGAAATCCGACAAAGCTTGACTAGGACAAATTTCACTGTGGATTTACACAAATATGCCTATGATGGTGGAATTCAAAGATGATTTGACACGGGGCAAAAATTTGTCCAAGTTAATTTATGAGAATACTCCTCCACTTGAAATGTTACGTTATTGTAATGCAATTTCAACATGCTAGCATGCAAAAAAATATATTATTAAGAACATTTAGTGAAACACAATCAAGTTGAACAACAGTTATGCGCAAATAACCATGGGAGCTTAATAATAACATCAATTTATGTTACAGTGTCTTAAGGGCTTTGTGAAATGCCTGTCATAGTTTCTAAGTTTTATCTTGATTTATGATAGCAATGCTCACACATATATTCATTCATATGTACCAGACAATTAAGTCTAGCCAACTTATTAGCTAACTAGATTTGCACAATTTCACTTCCATGGCTTTGTAGTTACAATTGCATGCAGAGCTGAACACCATTTATGTTCCACTCGGGGATAATTAGGTCAAGCCTAAGTAAAAAATGGAATATATGAAGTTTGTGGTGGGAAATCTTCATATAAAGCAACCGATGAACTTCATTTCACCATATCAAAGAACTAAAACAAAGGGTTCTACCCCATAACGTGAACCAAAACAATGGTTTTCAGTGCTGCATAGGGCTTCAAGAATTATCAATATGACCCGGCATTGATACAATCCTCTTGATATCATATTTCAATGGTATCTTTTATCAAAACTGTGGACATGGAGATAATTATGTATAAAAGTTAAGCTTACATGATCCAGTAATCGCGTAATTGGGTTATTTGCCTAAGTGCATCATACTTTCACCCAACTGAGCAAACTCGTATCTTGAGAAAAGATTGCATATTTTGCAATGGTCCCAAAGCTGGCTGAATGGCAGTTACAAATCCATTTTGAACTTTTGGAAGACATAAGTTCTTAAACATTCTTGGAAATGCTTCATTGTTGGTATTTCACCAGCGCTGCCTTGCTATCCATACAAACTGATAGTTGAATAACGGCAAGCAGCCTCAGTTGCATGACTTTGCAATAACTTTACCAAAGCAGAGACAAAGCAGCCACACTATAAAAACACTATAAAAAAGTTGCGGCAATGCATTCGAGATATAGTTTATTAATAAATTGTTGTTTCATCCAAGGACTTGTGTCCAGGTGACATCACCGAAGGAAACAAAAAGTAAAGCTGATGAAATTGCCTAGCTGACAGTGCTCAAAATGCATATCATGGCAGTACCAAAAAAAAAAAAACGCTATTTCCTCAAAGTAACCCTTATAAGACACAAACTGTATATTACAACAGCAATCATAAAAGCTGGTCACTTAGTGACCCTGATATCACATATACAAAGTGTATACTTTAGCAGAACATACCAACAGGTACTAGACACTCAGAGTGACTTAGCGGACATGCCAGTTCAGTCTAGGAAGTTGCATTTAATTCCACAAATCAACAATTTGTTAAGTAAGACATCTGTCCACAAATAACCTACATTAACATCAGTATCACAGAAAACATCTAAGAACAGGAATTGTCTTTCACAAAAGTAAAAAATATAAAGATCAAACACTATTAAAGCAGATTTCTTTTCTCATTAAACTTCTGATACAAAATGTACAGAAAAAACCTGTTCGCACACAGCAAGCGCTACATAAAAGAATGACAACAAAGGAGTGTATGGAAGCATTCATATCCTTCCAACGTAAGGAATTCCTATCTTCTTCTGAAGTTGTTCGGTGCGCCTATAAAATTCTCGCTCCATGTCAGACATTTTGTTCAGTTCGTCTGCAAATTCATCAACGCATTCGGGACGTTTTGGATACAGAGAACTTCTTGGTGGACTGGTGGTTTTCTCAGGTGATTTTTGGTTGGTGACTTTGTCTTTTTTCAGTTTATTTTTAACTTGAGCAGACACCGGGCGAGTGGTTTCATACGCAAGCGGCCTCTGTTGCTTGTGTTCAGATGCTGTCACTATAATGAGAATTTGTTCCTGCCTTTAACACTACAAAATCAACACATTTCAGCAGAGTTCATTAAAGGTACGGTAACTCTCCACTTATTTCACACAAAAACAATCGCCAAAATGGCAATTTTTACATTTTCCAATGACTGATTAACTTTTTAGCAAACGTTGTTCATGACATCTACATACTGCAAACCATGTTTGTTCTTTACGTTCACTTATTTGAAGAAATTTAACAAAACAGAATTTCACCTGTTGACCATATTGTGAGCTAAATAAGTGAAGAATTACCGTAACAAGAATAATTTCATCTGCTTTGATGTTTATTATATCAGTGCTCAACCAATTCAATTTCGCATTTATGCTTAATGAAGACATGATTAGATCGGTGCCTATCTTGGATGCAAGTTATATAAGATATAAGAAATAAAACTAAAGACATAAAAACCTTCAGTTTCAGTTCTTGGTTATACCTTCCCACATTTATCAATATTAGAAGTAGCACAAGCTTTGCTTCATCAAGCTCAGTCTCTCAATATACATAGTTCATCGTTATGCGCTATTGTAATGATTTAGAAGATAGGTACACAGGATCCCATTGTAAAACACAGGGCATACACTGATATTTTCTTAAAGAATTCGCTCCCCTTGCAATAAATTGGATTGAAATGTATTGATGGAATTCTGGGGATGACTCAAATATCAGAAATTCTACATGATTGTGAGTTTTGATTCCAGTGGCCCAGGACAGTGTACTTGGGCAAAGGGCAATAAGAATTTAAAGCTAGAGAGAAAACTTCCGATAAGACAACTCATTAAAAAATTGAATACGCTTGGGAAAACAGAATTACATATCCACTAAGCAGTAAAATATACACCCATCTAATCTATTGTAATCCAGTCATCTGAATGACAACACAAGAGGGCAGTGCTAGAACCCAATCCAATGTCAATTTTTTTGAACTTGTATCACCTACCAATATAAAACTGGTTTTAACCTGTTCCTCACAAAATTGAGGTGGTTGCTGGGTTAGGGAAGCGTTGAGACTTTGTTATTCGAGACCAGGCTTAGTTGGCTTCATCCTGTTGGTCATTTAATGAGCCAAAAGCAAGAGTACTAGTTGGCCATAAAATGACAAGCTCGGTGAAGAGAATTTATTAAGCCTGGTCTCAAAACAAAGGACCATCTGTTCTTTTCAAGCCCAAGAATATGAACGAAAAATAAACTGCGGCCGACGTGAATAACTCTAAGATCATGAGTTCATTACAGCTTTAATGTTGATACACACGATAGTCAATAACATTTATCAATGCACACACAACTTTGAAAATGCACATAGAAGTACCTGCACTCTTTGGCCTTGACCTCAGCTTGTCAGACGTCTGCTGCTGAACAGCACTAACAGGACGCTTCTTCTTGCCTTGGATTTTACTTCTGTCGAACACGTCGTCCTGCAAACAACATCGGCAAATAAAAAATAAAAACAATTTTCATGATAAAATTCATATTTTTGTTTGGTATTGCAATTCTTCACTCACTTATCACACAATATGGCCCACAAGTGAAATTCTATTTTGTCAAATTTCTTCACAAAAATAGAGATAAAAGAAAATTTTAATCTTTCTACTTAGGTTTTTACTTTTGGTCAATTGTCCATTATTTAAAGTGAAAAAGTGGCGATTTCAGCATTTTTTTATGTATATTAATTGGAGAATTGCCATATACCTTTTGTATTATCAGTGGGTGTAATGCACAAAACCGTAACGCTTTAAAGGCAGCAACTGGAGAGTCAATGCCTAAAGAAACTACAAACTATGTTTTATATATATATAAATTTTAAACTGGCATGGAAATGTGTATCACAAAATTTCTAAGTCTGGTCAGCATGCCACCTGTGGTCACATCACGTGATCTAATGAATACATTAGGATTTCAAAGACGAGATGCCAATTAATAAGTCTAATTTGATTTCTGTATTGGACCAGTGGTCCCGATGGTTCAGTGGACTAGAGCGTCAGTACGGTTAACAAAAGGTTCCAGGTTCGAGTCCCGGTTGGGGTAGAAAGCTTTTCAGACTTATATTCAATAGAATACGTGATGCGACCATAGGTGGCATGCTGACCAATATTTGCAAAACTATGCTTTGGAGTTTAGTCTTCTTCACAGAAGTAATTTCGAACTGTCAATGGACCATCATTGACCTTTTCAAGGAGAGCATAGAATCTATATGTGCTCATTCCAGTGCATAGATTTGTGGGACATGACACATCCAATACACAACACAGAGTCACGCACGCGATCGTCTTCTCGGTGGACACGGGGTTGATTTTGGATAGATGCTATTTGTTTACTTGCACCTATGAAATACTCCTAAAGTAAGTGATTTCTACTCATCAGTTACCTATTTTTAGTGCTCTTTGTGCTGTTTTGGATGACTGCTATCGGTATCTCACGACCCTTTGTGTGTACGACGTCTTACGCTATCCATAAAAAGATCAACCACATTCCTATCCTTTGTTTGAAATGAAATTGATTACAGTGAAATGCCAGGAATTCCCCTCAAAGGCATATGGCTTTAGCGACTGAAACTAACCCCCCCCCCTACAAACAACTTAATGGGTCTGATATGAAGCAGCAGTAACATGTAAGTTCTTTTCAAGCATAGAAATCATTTTTAATTTTAATACAGAACAAGATGCAATCGATTTCAAAAAAGTATTCTAAGTCAAAAGTTGATTTTAGACAGAAGGTGAGGGTTGATTGTCCCTTCCAACCAAATGCCCATTTTGACTACACAACATAGCACAATATTAGAAAACTAAACATTGAGAAGCGTAATGAGAAGTTTACAAATAACAAAAAGGTAGACAACCAAGTGAATACCAGTAACTTGCAAATGGATGAGTGAATGTCTAGCAAAGTGAGTAAGGCTGACGACCATTGATATTTCATGGTTGGATGGATACAGATGGGGATTTTTTCTCTTTAATTAGTGGCTTAATGTTTTCATGTAATTTATTAGCCATATTTTGATAGAGTGGAGTCACAGGTGAACTGTAGGTGGTGCTGACTATTGACCCCAGAATACTCCATCACTATACAGCAATAATACATTTCATCATAATGACACTCTTATCAAAAAAGCAACGTGGAGCGTTGAAATGCGCCCACAAATGCATCGCTAACAGTGTGCTTCTGGGGTTGTTTGTTTCATAAAAAAGCCACTAGATGGCGCAAAAACATCAAATCCATCTAAGAACGGGAAAATGCCATCGCTTCTTTAATAGAAAGCCATTTACCAAATTTCATAAATATCAGTCACGGAACTTCAGAGAAGCAAAGGAAAACGGAAAAAATGAAATTGCCACTATGGGGCACAGCGTTCATTGGATCGGACTGAAAGACGTCGTCAGTGTTAGCTTCATAAAAATACAATTACTAAATTTAATAAAGATCATGCAGTGTGTTAAGGAGATGCAGCTATGGGCGCAAAACAAAGCAAAACTACCACCTTTTTTCAAAATCATCCTTAGAACGGTTTGGTTGATCGAAGGGTGGACACCAAAAAACAGACTTGAAAACAGGAAAAATGGCCACTAGGTGTCGCAAAGTACCCTGATTTCATCCGAAAATGGAAGTATAGTGTCATCTCACTAATAGATGCCTATATGCCAAATTTTATGCAAATACGTTGAGGACCTTTGAAGATATAGAGGTAAGCGTAAAAAACTAAAATTGCCACTAGGGGGCACACCAGTGGTTGGATCTGTCTGAAAGTTCGCTCATGTCGTCCCATCTATGAAAGGAACACATGTGCCAAATTTCATGAACATATGTCCAAGGGTTTTGGAGATAGAGCAGTGGACGCCGGATGGACGCCAGCTGGCCGGACGCCGGATGGACGGAGATGATGGCATATTGCGTCCACATATAAATATGTGGGCGCATAAAAATAGCTAATAACATGAAAGCATTAGCCCAAACAGTACAGTTGCTTCTGCTCTATACCCTGGCTCTTTTTGAAACCTGCGCACGCTACTTAAAGAAAAAAAACACCCACCAGTCTCAATTTCAGCCAAGGCCCCCTGGTCAACACAAATACCCGTCCTAGATAAGTAACCCCTCGTCTCAGGTGGATTTTATTTTGAACATGGGCAACTAAAAAAACACTGCGCAGCTGGGTCAACTTTAAGAACAAGCAAAGACCAGAAACAACTATGCTTTTTTGACCTTACTGCACAAAAATCATAATGAAAATCACTTTTTAGTTTCAGTTACACTGAAGACTTCAACAATATAGTACACCAGCTTACCTGTGTATACCTCATGGGATCGTCGTATTCTTCCTTCACAGACTGCGTATAGTGATCAAAGTCAGTGTAGTTGGGTATACTGTTACTTTTCTTGAGACTACTGTTCGTTATTTTCAGCCTCTGTAAAGGCTGGGTCTAAAAACAGTCAGGGACAAACAGGAGTTCACTTGACAAATGAATGTAGTTAAGGTTTGGCAAGACCTTATCTACAGGTTTGTGCATTTGGCAGAATACCTCAACCAATACAGAATTCAAGACAGCAAAAGTACACATAGCCTGAAAGTAGAAAGCTGTCTTGAAAATCTTGATTTTTCAATTTACTTCAATTTGCAATTATTTAGGCCATTTGACCATATCTTTTTAAAAGATATAATCAAGGAATGTTTATAGCAAGACATCGGTATCAATAACAAGACCAAATTTAAATTTGATATAAATTTCCAAGATGATATCTCAAAAACTTTCTAAATCATTATTTCATTTTAGTTTTATAAAAAATCATAGAAGTCCTACTTTTCATAGTCCCCCACGTAAGAGTGGAACCTTAAATTGCTAACAGCGTTTAGGAGAACAGTGGATAAAGTGTACTACCTGAAAGTTTAATCTGAATACCATCTGTCATTTCTGAGATGTGCTGTTCTGAAGTTAGCCTAATTTGGACATCAAATTCCCCAATCCAAAAGGACCCTATGCTCAAAAACATTAAACCAAGAACTTTTAATAGTAGGTGTAGTGAGCCGTGCATAGGGTAGTGGTAAAGTACAGGTAATCTATTCACAGCTAGACTTTTGTAAGAGCTGGCTATGTAAACTGGGCAATTGTGTTCTGGTCACTACAACATAAGATCTAATAAGATAGCGTCAAGCTTGTGCCAGTTAATAATTCAACTGCATAAGCCCACTATCACAACCCTGAGGGGGGATGGAATAGGGTCTGTAATGCAGGACATAAACATTGAGAAAAACTCCCCCCTTCCCTCCCCCTCTCCCTTCTGCTCTCTGTCTTTCTCTTGCAAATTGTAATTTGGACTTGCTGAACATCGGTGACCTTTTTACTGTGGAAAAACATGATCCTTGCCACCCGCAGGTTGAAAATATAAATGTACATTCTGTGGTTTCATTGGTTGGTTTCATTCTGCTTGTATGACCGATGTCCAACTATTCATTGCAGACATTCCAAAAACGTCTAGCCATGAGAAGATCAATTGGTGACCTTTATAGCTTAAACTGAACACAACACACACCAGCTCGTCCGTCTCTTGGGCCGGCGCAGGCTTGACTACCAAGTCTCCCCACGTCATGCTGGACACACCGTCTGATTTATCCTGACCAACCTCACGATACAGGTGTTTGATGGTGACTTTCTTACCACTAGGAGGCCTCTTCTTGCCTGAAGTCGGGCGTGACTTTAACTGCAGTTTGGATGATAAAGTGTGTCATGGAAAGCACAATAATGTAAAGCTATCCTCTTTTGATATAGTTGCAGTGGTAGAATGGTAAAAGAATTTTTTCACTTTTCATTGTCAAAGACTACTAAAATTTGTTTTAAATATATTTTGTTTTTAAAATTGCAACTTAACTTTAATTTTCACCACATATCTTCATCCACATTGAAAGGAAAATGAGTTGCATTTAAGTATTTCAATATCTATCAAAAAGACCACCTTGGAGCATTATCTGAATCTAATGAATCTTATTTAAGGCAAATTTCTAAAAAACACAAAACAAGGAATATTCAAACAATTGGCTTGCATGTCAAAAAATATTCTAAGCCTATCACACGTATACTGGTCAACTGCTAAGCAATAGTAAATAGCTTCATGAGTTGACATACAAAACACAATAAAACTATGAATAAATACCACACTATCAAATTATTACCTGTGTTAGGAATGTCTTATCTTGATCTGACTGGAATGACAACTGCTCATTTAAGAATTCTTGCCTGCAAAAAAAGCCAGCCAATTCTTCAAAGACCAAAAAATGATATTTAACCCAACCACACCCAAGGCCCTCATGCCTTTCTGAGTTTGTAGGTTTTCCTGTGAAGGGAAATGTTCCCCCCCACCACCCGCTCACCACCAATAGCACTTTAGTCCGTACCCCCATTGCTACCCCTCCTTGGCTCAGCCTCAAGTAGCCAAAGCTATGATTTTATGCTCTATCAAATCGTCACCCATGTGAGTCACAAGCGATTCTAACCTAAAGGGGAATTTTGTTTTATTTTTAAATATTTTTTCACAGGGGAATGGGGCCCCAGAATCAATGAATTGGGGGTCCGGAGACTAACCATGCAGCTAAACAAGATTAAGACAGTATCCAGACACATGGAAAGAACAATCCTTACAGCATTCCCAGTTTCCATATTTTGTATCATGTGCATGAAAAAATGACATGGTTGATTTTCCATGTCTGATAACTGTTCCTTTTCCGCAAAAATACATTGACCAGTCTTAAAATTTAAAAACAGTTTGTTGATCTCTGGTATTACGTCCAGTCATAGCCAAGACAATCATACTCGTTATTGAAAACGTGACATTGGGCTTTTTATTCAAAGCTACACATACAGCTGAAAGTAAGTTGACAATTTCAGATATTAAGAACTAACGACCCACAACCAAATTGTACATGAACAGGGCGCAAATTAACATAGAGTTACAACCATCTTACCCAAAAATGGACTCATGAACTGTCAGTAATAATAAAACAGGATCCTAGTCTGTCAATTTGGAGGATCCTTGGAGCATGTTGTTCAGAACAGTAACATAGATACAAGCACTGCCAGTAGGCTCAATCAACTATAAACTTGAAATGTTCAGTGTTATACCTGGACTGGAAGTAGGCCACCTGTTGCTGCTTGATCTCCTGTTCAAGTTTGTGGTATTCTAAGTTGAGTAGGCCTAAAGAGAGTCTGGCCCAGTTCTGCAGTGGTCGAGACTGAAAAGAACAACAGCAAGAAGGGTTCATGAAAAAGTGCAATACCTAAAGAGACAATTCCTTCTGATGTTCTGTCTAAATTGTAAATTGTAAATTCTGCTACTTAAACATAAAAAACGTCTTATATGTTTCCACACGATGAACAAATTGAATTTCAACATCCCATCATTAAGGGTATCTGCAAATAAAAATAGAGTCAAAAACAGGACATGATATAAAGAAAAATCTTGATTGATAGTGTTCATGGCTGACATTGTCTCAACAGTAATGGATATAATAGGATGCAACATTAACATGAGGTTGAATCATGGACATGAAGATTCTGGTGTTGTGCTTAGCCAACCCTTCAAATACTTCTTTCACTTCTTGATTGGTCATTTGTAAAATGTCTACAAAGACCTCGGTGTGATCCCTCAACCAATGAAATTAACGACAAAACAAAACTGCCACAGAATAACCAGTGCAAAGTTAAAAATATTATTTGAGTGTATTTTTGGAACAATGGGTCAATCATGAAGAAGGCACAGTTTTTAAGTACATGAGCAGGCCCAAACTGTCACAACTTCAAAATTGTGACAATTTGGATCAATGCAGCAGACAAAAAATATGACAATTTGCAAATTCAAATTGCCTTAATAATTTTGCGCGTGATAATGTGGGTCTGTACTATAGTACAGGTCCAAATGTCACAATGTCCCAAATTGTCACAACGTGAGTTGTATCAGTGGAATATTCTCGCTACAGTGATGAATGCTTCACCAAAAAGGCGAGCCACAATATAACAAGAGCAATGCTTGGGCGTTGACATCCGCACACAATGCATCACAAACGATATGTTTCATGCAATTATTTTTTTTAAATTGGAGAGATTTTACCGCAACTCATTTCATGTAACACAACATGACAAGTAAACATTGTTAACCAATGACTGTACCTTGACCTTTGCCACAACTTGTTCTGTTGTTTCATGTTGTAGAATATCTGGGGGAGCAGCACCTGTCAGTTCATAGAGAAAATTTTAGCAGATGGTCATCCACTATTGATCAATGAGAGGCTGGCCATTAGTTAGTAACAACTAAGAAAGGTTCCTTTGAGTCACCTGAGTAAAGTGAGAACTGAATGCAGCTCATTTGAGGGACAAGCATCCCAAGATACACTGATGTTTTTACTATGTTGTTACTCTAGAGGCACCATACAAATTTGAAGGACCCCATTTCATGGGAAATACTCTATGAGGGTTTACAGAGTAGATGCTTTGACATGTATCACACCACACGGCATTATGAGAACACAATTCCGAAAATTCCTGCCTCAGCTGGGAATGACATCTGCATGAGAGAAGGTAACGTGTTTGCGCCAGGCTTGATTTTGATTTGTTGCACTTTGAACAGTATGTATGGCATTTATACAGGTGTGTGGGGTAGCTCAACGTGCATGGAATGATAGAACAAATTAACTATATCTGCGGTGGAAAAGTTTTTGAGAATATCCAGAAAATCCACTGTGTAAATCATGAAACTTCATTCAAAGTGTTATATTTATGAAATACAAGTGCAATTCTCCACCACAAGTGCAATTCTCCACCTATTTAGCACAAAAAAATAATTACCAAAATTGTTGTTTGTCCACTGTTCAAAGGTCGATTATTTTGCTACAAATAATAGAAAGTTTACCAAGTGGTGTTTTATAGCAACTACACAGTACAAACCATGCTTGTAATAGACTAAAATTTCCTTCCTGGATTAATAGAATTTCATTTCTCGGCCATTTTGTGAGCTAAGTAAGTGAAGAATTACCATAATACATAACAACGTATATTTTTCAAATGTCAAAAAACTCTAACACAGCATGGAAATGGGTAATTTACCTAAAATTTTTCCACGAAACAATAAATTACAAGCTTACCAACAACTGTTGCAACTTGAGAGGCAGCAACTTTATCTCCAGACCATGCCCTAAGAACAAAAAATTCAACAATTGCAAGAAGACATTCTTTCAACAATTCTCTTCACTTAAGTGCTGAAAATCACAAAACACAAACTCAGAATACACCATGATTTAAAGCTGTCATGGACAATATTTTAGTCCAAAAATTAATTTTCTTCACAGGTGTATTTACTTTTCCAATGTAACACCATCACGTTCTTATCCACTGATAAAGTGTTTAATGCAATGGGACTGACCTATGTGGCTTGCGCATGTCCAATGCTATTCAGGTAACGAACCGCTTGCAATGTTTTTTTACCCACTGATTCAACTGTAATTGGCTCGAAACAATAAATCGCCTAGAATTACCATGATGAATGACACTGCTATAGCCAGCGAACTAATCTGCCATAACAAGCAACCTGATGGGACTGGTCAGATGCAATAACCAACGAAAAGTCTTTACCAAGCTTTACAATCATCTAAGTAACGTACAAGATGAGACTGGTGTAATAATGGTGAGAGGCCTATATCACTGGTTTGTTTTTGACAGAAGTCACAGGTATATTGCCTGTTCAACCAAAAGCCTCAGTAAGTGATATCTATTAGTAATAAAACAAACATACCAGTTCCACATGAGGTTCTACCAAACACACACTGACAATGACATAAGTCACACTTTGAACAATGTTCAATGTCTTTAAATTAGTCATCTCAGATTCTAGAAATGACATTAGAGTAATGCTTCACTTATTTAGCATGCAATATGGCCGACAAGCAAAATTGTATTTTGTCAAAAATTCTCCAGAAAGATAGAAACTAAGAAATTTTAAGCCTGTTACAAGCATGATTTTCAGTGTGTAGATGTCATAAAACAAAGTTGAAAACGTTTCCATTATGGAAATCAAGGTAACCAGCCTTTAGAAAAATGCAATTATTTTTATGTGAAATAAGTGGAGAATTACCATAACAATGACTTAGGTCAATGCCTTAGACAGAGAATGAATCATTACCTTCGCACGAGCAGCACAAGACAATTCAACTGATCCGTAATTTTCTGTGCACTCGCCCGTGACTGGGCTAACTCTTCATTCAGCCTTTCCACAGTTTCTCTCAACATCTGCAGCTCTGGTGGGTTTCTACTTGATGAGGAAGTCATAGCAACGGCTCTGTTCATTTAGATTAACTAGAAGTAAAAACGATGAACAAGTAAAACTTCAAGTAAACAACTGAACAGGTTTCGTGGCTAAGTAGTTGCAGTGATTCGTACCTCCAAAACTTCCAAGAAAGTGCAAGACACAATTTCTGATGAGTCACAACTATAAAAAACAATGAGAATGTATATCAAATATTTGATGTACAACACTTGAAGCTGCATTTTGTCTTGTTTGCCTAGCTAATAAATGAAATGTTAATTCCCAACCAAAGCACTTTGGGGTTGAAAAGCAATATGTCACTCATCTGAACGTCAAGGAAGAGTGTAGTTTTTAATGAAACTAATTTTGTGTCAGATTTTATTTGGCTAGTTTTTACCCACATCGGCCCAAAGCTGTATTAGTACACAGCTTTGGACGAATGCGATGCTGTTGCAACCCAAATTGTAGCCTTGGAGCAAAGCTGTATACTAAATATACAGCTTTGCACCAATGTGGGTAAAAAAACTGACCAACTAAAATCGAAATTAGTGTCATTAAAAACTACACTCTTCCTTGAGTAAACTATTTATTTGCCAGGGTTGGAAAAATTGGCATTCTATTGTTATTCTGCTACTAAAATTGTGGTGCGATCTTTTGTGTCCGCTTTCGGCGTCATGAAATATTGCGTCACCTTTTGGCCAGTTCATTTTCCCCCGATTCTTCAATTAACTGATCTTCTCTTCCACGAGGTTGCGTATTTATCACAACAAATTATTGGAACTAGTTTCATTTCGTTCAAGTTTTTCGTATTTTAATATCAGCAAACCGAATTTCAGAACAAATTTTTATGCTGCAAAACTGTCATTATCTCCTGAGAGATGTCGCAACAATTTAGGAAATGTTGCGTGCACGTGTCACGAGCGTACTGTTTTCAAATCGAAGAGAGACTTTTCTTTGTTTAAACGAAAGGCGGAGAATTATGCAAGAAAATGACATTGGTGAGGGTCAGTTGACTCCTAGTTTTTGCATACACCCCCGTTTGTCAGCTTTAGATTTTGAGTCTAAAAGAATTCAAGACACAGTGGTACCTAACTGTATTTTGACAATAGTCTGTCTACCCAAACTGATGTCTGCGTCAAACTGATTTAGCGCGGGTTAGTGTTGTGAGCCAAACTAATGCCTGCGTCAAACTGAAGCTACTGTAAGTTATCAAATATACAGCCTTGTGCAGATGTGGGTAAAAAACTGACCAGATAAAATGTGACACAAAAGTAGTGTCATTAAAAAACTACACTCTTTCTTGAGTACACTAAATTATTTACCAGTGTTGGAAAAATTGGGTGTTCTACCGTTATACCGCAGCTAAAGTTGTGGAGCCACCTAGCGTCGGCTTTTGGTGCCATGAAATATTGCGTCACCTATTAGCCAGTTTCTTTTTTGCAGATTCTTCAATCAACTGTTGTACTTTCACGAAGTTGCGTACATGTCACAACAAATTATCGGAACTGGTTTCACTTCATTATAAGTTTTTAGAATTTTGATACCGAAAAACCGAATTTCAATAAAAATTTGTTTCTGTCAAGCTATCATCATCTCCTGAGAGATGTCACAAAAATTTAGGAAATGGCGCGTGTCACGAGCGTATTGTTTTCAAAATGATGACAGAACTTTTCTTTGCTAGAAAAGGCAGAGGATTACACAAGAAAATGTTTATTAGATTGTTTTCCACTTAATTGGCTGTAATGGGCAAGGTGTCGTTTGATTCCCAGATTTTGCATGCACCCCGTCCGGTCTCTAGCTCTACACTCGGGAACCCAATGGTCGTCCGGCTAAGCATAAAATTGGCTTGTTGTCGTACTCACCCAATTATTCCACTTCAAAGTTATGATTTGAATAGGATTTGATTCAACTCCCACAAATATATAGTATTTGTTGATTCAAAAGTTTTCTTTTATTGATGCCGAGTTGTTTCAACTGTGCACTGCTTTTCCGTAGCCATTTTACAATGACACCTATGGTCGTCATATGTTGCCGCCTTTTGAATGAACAGAAAACTACGCAGAAAAAGGCCAAGACAATGGTGGAAAGTGGTTTACAACAATTCTAGTTCAACCACAAACTGTGTTACTGGTATGACATCGATTTTTAAATCGATTAAAATTGGTTCAGAATTTTAGTTCTGGAAAATAAATCATGATTGTTTTATTCCAGATAGACCTTACTTATTTTCTATTTGTGACTTCTTTATTTGACTTTGTGCTCTTGTTGTTCTTAACACCACTTATCTCTGCTGTCTTTCTTTTTCTTTTCAGTTTTTCTTTATTCTCTGTTAACACCTTGTCAGCCAAATCAGAACTGTATAATGCTTTGAGACTTGGTCGGCGGAAGTTGATCATTGAACCTCGATGTAGTTAAATTACCCAATATCATATTGTTTGATTTTTTTTCACATTTAACAGGCTTCTGCAATCATAAATAAATAACTAAATACCCAAGTTGCATTTGCATTTTATTGCTCAATCTCTTCTTTTATTTTTAATTATGTCATGCTGTGTTGTATGTAACGAAATAAAGTGAATATTTTACTTTATTGGTGGCCACTCTCTATCAATTCAAGTTTTTTAATTTTCTTCAAATAAATCCAAAATGCCTCAACCAAAAAATTCAACATAAATGTTGAGCTCAGTACTGTGTTTTGCAATAAAAAACAAGTGGACAATATTTTGATGATGAATGCGTGAGCCGAAACTGTTAAGCACCCAGTGTGTTGCATTTGTCTGTTGCGTTTTCCTTTGGACAAATAGATACATTGCATAAACAATCCTTGGGTTGTTTTTTCTTCCGTCGGAAGAAAATTTAATTTCGAAAATGTCTTCTGAAAATGAACAAAAAAGTGCATTAGTAAAATCTACAAGTTTTTAAGTGGTTTTAAAAAATAGTGGGTAAATGCACCGATTTTCGTCTCAGTTCTTCGATGCGCATTTCTCCCGAGAGGTTAGTATCTAACGTGCAGACGAGCACTCTAGACTGGAACGCTAAGTCCCACGTGGCTGCGCTGCATGCGAAAGAAGATGGCGGACGACCATTGGTTGGGAGAACAGCATTTTTCAAAAAGTTTAGAAAATGTGCATGTAATATACATCATTAGAAAGCTCTTTTCGAGACTAAAATAACGATAGTAAAATTTTTTAAATTGGACTAATGGTTTCGGAGAAAATATCATTTTCGTGTCAAAATTTTTGGTAAAAATTCTGTCAAATCGAATCTGCGAGTTCAAAATATTATTATTTCAAAACTAAGAAACGTAAATAGACATGCAATACATCATTTTAAAGAACTTTTTATGATGAATAATTTGCCAAAAAAACCATTTCGATTAGACGTTCCTGTGCGAAGATATTGACCTTAAAGTCAACACAGCCGACAAAGAGAAGTCACTACGTACAATTTTGCGATTTCAAATTTTCATAAAATAACAATTACTCCAGGAAAAAAACAAATAAGATATCATTTTAAAGATTTTTCATCAGGAAAGTTGAAACTTGATAATTGATTGAGCAAATTATTGATATTATTTGTGATATTGTTTTTAACAATCATGCTGTTTGCAACCGGCTTAACTTTGTCAAAATCAATTACATTAAATAAAAATCAAACATAAACAAAAATGTATTGATGACAAGTATGATAAATAAAACATTTTAATACAAGCCTTTGAAAGACATATAATAAATAAAACTTTTACATAAACTTTCCACAACAATGTAATAAAATGAAGACCATGTCACGAACCATCCAGGAATGTTCATGCTATAAAACCAACAACTGCAATATTCATAATCCTAAAATTGTCTCAAGTGATATGAACACAAAAAAAAATTTATGATGGACAGATAAATAAAGTTCTCAAGTCATCCTCAAGGAAGGAGGGGCCAAACCCTTTCAGTGACAATTGACAGTGGAGTACCTTCAGTAAACAGACGCTCAGTGGAGTTCCTTACACAGACTTGTGGTATCCTCAAGGAAGGGGGCCAAACCCTTTCACTGACTACTGTACATCAGCGAAGTACCTTAGAGACTTGTGGCATCCTCAAGGAAAGGGAGCCAAACCCTTTCAATGACCAAGTCAGTGGAGTACCTTACACAGACTTGTGGCGTCCTTAAGGAAGGGGGGGCCAAACCCTTTCTGACTATCATAAGTCATTAGAGTATCTATATGCAACACTGAGTTATTCCAGCACTTTGAAGTCCCTTTGACCAAAGTCATCAATTAGCCGAAAGGAGTAGATAGCCTCATCTTCGTCGTAATGGATATTAAACCACGACAGATATCCGAGGACCTGAAAGAATACTATAATTCATAATCATTTGAACAGTGTTATGCGAAAATGTTAACCAACTTGGAAATTATGCACATTTTAACAAAGGTGAAATAAATAAACTACAAGGTTGTGAAAAGAAAAAAAGAAATAGCTAGATAGGTCATGTCAGTATTTGTCTGTCAGTGTCTTAAGAGGTGGTGCTGGCATATGGTACTTCTTCGCGGACTCCTCAACAGCATCAGGAGCTGAAAAGCACCGTCCGATAGGTGGAGGGGAGAGCCAAAATGAAGGAGGCTTTGACCGTGTGTCCATGAGATCATGTCCAACTGAATAACTGATAAAATGCAAGTAGAATCAGTAGAAGTAGGAAAGTAGAAGGATATGGACCAAGAGCTAGAAGCAGAGTCTGGTGAGAAAGAAATGTGAGACATGATGTACTGATAGAAACTGATAAATAGGAGTGAAATTATTAGAACAAAAATAATGAAGAAAATAACAACTGGTTTGGTCCACAGCAAATTCCAACAAAGCTTACCTGGAGGATAAAGATCAGGGTGAGATTTATGAACAATCTAGGCAAACCTCATTGTTCTGTTAAAACTATATGTACTGGCCCGTGGTCAGAAAAAAAGTTTATCGAAAGCATGTATATGTTTCAAAGTAGTGGACCACAAAGTCTTGGAAACAAAGGACTGCAGTAGAACTGTACATTTGTAATATTTGTTTAATCTAAAATTAAAGCATTTTCATTTTCTATCTTGACATATTCTAAATAAATTGTCATGACCAACAAGGCAAGATGGGTGTGGACCTCTCTGGCAGCAAGCCAACCCAAGTCTATCAGTGGCTTGACCAACAAAAATGTGAAGCAAAATGGAAAAAAAAATTAAATATAAGAATCATTGTTCTCACTACGAGAAATGACTGTTTAGTTCTCTTTTACATTGAGTTTTCATCAGGAAGAGTTGAAGTGCTTCAGTATTGTAAACCAAACATTCAACGCGATTAACAGGACCACCCCTAGCGGCAGTACCCGGAACTACGAAGTGAGTCAGAAATTCGCCCGATTGTCAGAAATTGACGAAATGTTCGTTTAGAACAAGTGTTTGAAAGAGTTCATTAATGAACCCTTTAGTGCGGAATACAGTTCATTGCATTCGCAAATTATGCTATATACCAATAAATTCAGCTCGAAGTTGAAGGCGACTTTTTCAACTTTCAAGTGCAGGAAAGTGAAAACTACTTACATAATCGTGTTCGCAAGGCTCCCTTTTGTTCTTTCACAAAGTTTCACGTAAAAATTCGCGAGTTTAGTCTTCTCCTGGGTTGAAAACCAAATAGCAGTCATTTTTACCGACATCCATTTTGGTCTGAAAAATCGGTCACGTCCCTGCAAAAAACTTGTGCAAGTATTATTAAACGAATTTTGCGACAAAAAAGATTATCAGATAAGTATAGTCCGATTACCTCTCGTCGTCAGTCTCCAAAGGTCGTCCGCCATCTTGTTTCGCGTGCAGCGCTGCCACGCGGGACTTAGCGTTCCAATTTGGAACGCTCGTCTGCACGTTAGGTACTAACCTCTCGGGAGAAACACGCGTGGAAGAACTGAGACTAAAATTAATGCATTTACCGACTGTTTTTTTGAGACCACTTAAAAACTTGTTGATTTTACTAATGCACTTTTTTGTTCATTTTCAGAAGATATTTTCGAAATTAAATTTTCTTCAGACGGAACAAAAAGCAACCCAGGGATTGTTTATGCAATGTATCTATTTGTCCCAGGCACTAACCGACATCTGTTAGGCCAAAGGAAAAACGCAGCAGACAAATGGAACACGCTGGGTGCTTAACAGTTTCGGCCCACGCCTTGGTCATCAAAATATTGTTCACTTGTTTTTTTATTGCAAAACACAGTACTGAACTCAACATTTATGTTGAAAATTTTGGTTAAAGCATTTTGAATTTATTTGAAGAAAATTAAAATACTTGAATTGATAGAGAATGGCCACCAATAAAGTAAAACATTGACTTTATTTCACTATATTGCATTTGTTACATACAACACAGCATGACATAATCAAAAATAAAAGAAGAGATTGAGCAATAAAATTCAAATGCAACTTGGGTATTTATTTATTTATTTATGAATGCAGAAGCCTGTTAAAGATGAGAAAAAATCAAACAATACAATTATGGGTAATTTATTAGAACAATTGTATCGAGGTTCAATGATCAACTTCCGCCTACCAAGTCTCAAAGGCTTACAGTTCTGTTTTGGCTGACAAGGTGTTAACAGAGAATGAAGAGAAACTGAAAAGAAAAAGAAGGACAGCAGAGATAAGTGATGTTAAGAACAACAAGAGCAAAAAGTCAAATAAAGAGGTCACAAATACAAAATAAGTAAGGTCTGCCTGGAATAAAACAATTGTGATTTATTTTCCAGAACTGAAATTCTAAATCAATTTTAATCGATTTAAAAATCGATATCATACCAGTAAAACAGTTTGTGGTTGAAGTAGAGTTGCTGTAAACCACTTTCCACTATTTTCTTGGCCTTTTTCTGTGTGGTTTTCTGTCCTTTCAAAAGGCGGCAGCACATGACGACCATAGGTGTCATTATAAAATGGCTGCCGAAAACCAATGCACAGTTGAACAACTCGGCTTAAGTAAAAGAAAACGTTTGAATCAACGAATACTATATATTTGTGAGAGTTAAATCAAGTCCTATTCAGATCATAACTTTGAAGTGGAATAATTGGGTGAGTAAGACAACAAGCCGGTTTTATGCTTAGGCGGACGACTATAGGGTTTCGGAGTGTAAAACAATATATTCTTTCATACTTTGCAATAATTTTTATTCACATTTATTACATTTTTGAGTTATTTTTTGCCGATTGTAGTGAGCGAATTTAACACGGTGACAGATAGGCGAAGCGTTTCGCTGAAGAATGCTGTCCTCGCTACCATGGCATTGGAGCCTGACGACGACAGGTATCCGGACTATACATGTTGATACAGGTTTCACGGCGAGGTGATGAGCAGAAATACCCTGGCTGTGTGCAATTTTGGGGTCTATGGAAGAAAAACACACAGTGGTACCTAGCTGTATTTTAACGATAGTCTTCATACAGCTAGCTGGCTGGCTACCCGGCGACCAGCTAGCAGCAGCAAGGTCTGCAAGGACCTCAGACGATATAGTCAAGACAACAGTTAGACCTGTTAAAACAAGAAAAACAAAGTAGAACGAGAATATGAATGACAATCACCCTTCAGATAAAAACCTACCAAACAACAAAAGCACTTTCCTGAAAATTAACGAACAAGCGAAGTGACCAATGTTTGAGCTGTCAATCCAAGGACCGCCATATTTAAACAATGGAGAGTTGTGGGAGATACTTTTTTATAAAATGGTAATTTTTAGGATTTTTTATTACTCAATAATTGTATTAAATTAAGGTAGAGATACAAACAAAAGTAATAAGATATGAAAAATAGTTTGAACAAGAACTTAAAACCTGCATATAAGTGCGCCTCCATTTATCGAATTTGAGAACTACATCACAACACGTGAAACATGTCGAAAACAGAAGTTCGGTCCGGTAAAAGGAAAGCGGTTCCTGATCATTCAAGTGTAGGCCTACTTGCTAGCGAGAAGGTAATGTTCAAAGTAGTTTACAAGGAAAGTTGTGTGAAATTCAACACTTCATAGAAGTATTGTTTACTGAAAAAATAAAACATCTATCATCAGATCAGGACTGACCAGCCGCTCTACCACAGCCAGCCAGAGCTAGCTAGCCAGCCAGCCAGCCAGCTAGCCAGCCAGCTAGCCAGCCAACCTGATAGCTAGCCAGCTAGCCATATGAAGAGTATCCCCAGCTAGGTTCCACTGCATGTCTGTGTGTTCAGCTCCAACAGACCTCAAACTTGGAACACAGCCCGCGTAGTTCTGCTCCTCACCTGTTGAAACTTGTATCAACATCTAGTCTGGAACTAAAAAAAGTAAAGACCAGCGGGGGTGCATCATGTGCATGTAAAATCTGGGAGTCAACCGACACTCACCATCCTTGCCCGTTAACCATTTAAGTGAACAACAATCTAATAAATGTTATTTTCTTGCATAATTCTCTGCCTTTTGTAGCAATAAAAAGTATGTCGTCATCTTAAATACAGTAGGCTACTCTTGTCACGCGCATGCGTCATTTCCTGATTTTTTTGCGACATCTCTTGGGAGATGATGGCAACTTCGCATCATCAAAGAATTTTGTTCTGAAATTTGGTTTGCTGGTGTTAAAGTACTAAAAATTTGCTATGAAATGAAACCAGTTCCATTAATTTGTTGTGAGATATACACAACCTCATTTGATTGAATGTTTGGTGTAAAAAGAAACTGGCCATTGGGTGTCACAATATTTCATGGCGCTGAAAGCCAATGCAAAAGATTGCTCCACAACTTTAACAGCAGAATAACGGCACAACACCAATTTTTCCAAAACCGCTAAATAATTTAATTTAAAATAGAGGAAGATTGTAGTTTTCAGTGACACTAATTTTTTGTCAGATTTTATTTGGTTAGTTTTTTACCCACATTGGCGCTAAGCTGTAAATTTAGTATATAGCTTTGCACCAAGGTGGCTTGACACCTAGTTTGATGCTTAAGTATTTAGTGCCACCTTCTCGATTGGCCCCAGTAGAAACAGTGATGCTCCTATTGTGTAGATGCTTCATATGCCGGAAGCTTTTCGGTGAATTATGCCATCAAAGTAACTTTTGGCGCATAGAGGGACACCTTAGGAGGCCGTCAGTGTCTTTAATTCCTTCCAACTCTAGCAAGTACTCCCGTAATCAAACTTTCTGTTTGAGCAGTCCTTCGTTGAGTTACCCAAATTGGCAACTGGCCATTTTTACACTGCGCTTGCAAGGATCCACACACCAGGTGGTGCTGTCCGACACTTAGTGTAAATCTCTGTCAAGACATTGACTGTGTGCTAAAAATTACACATAACTTTTCAATTCATTCCCGTAAAAATATGATTAACCATTAAATCTCTAAATCAATTCCTGGTTTAGTGAAGTTTGCAGATGATCGCACACAGCGGTAGCGTGTTTCATTGTCGAATCGTGCCCGATTTTTGCCGAACAATTTTCGACTTCCGTCTGTTTACTTCTTGTAATTTAAGCACATTTGATGTATGCTGGCTGTTGAGGGTGGCAAATGCACTGATTTCACAAAGTACAAATAGAACATTTGCGAACCAAAGGTATTAAATCTAGGAAAACTTTCATTAATTTTAATGTTGGAAGTCATCACAAATTTGAAACCAATTTCGGTGGAATTATTGTATGACTTTGATACTTGTAGTGGTGACTTGGGACTTTTTCCAAGCCGCCAAACACAATCTGAGGTCGCATTGGAGACTTGCAGGTCACCAAATCGAGTACTGTGAGACCAATCCGTGCCCTTCACCTTGGTCATCACTTTTAATATTTGTCCTCTCCAAAAACATACTAGCAATGGCACGGCAAAGCCAAAATGCCCAGCGAAACATTACCTGGTAGGGCTATTAAAATATTCATCAAATTTTTAAGTTGGCAACTCAAAGTGCACTCCCAACCAAGTCAACTGTTAGCTGCAAGCCCTCCATCGGGTACTGTGTTTTAGTTTTCCCAGCCAGCCTTATGGTTCATGTACCAACAATTTTTTTTAGCCATACCTACCCTTGGTGTTGAGTGAATAGCAATTATCTGATTAATATCTGATTATTTAGCTGACAAGCTGTGCCATATCAAATACACCCAGGGCTTGACATTACCGATTTTATGACTCCCTGGGTCAATGATGTATTCAGTAATTGTATTCTTAATGATTTGCAGTTGAACAAATTTCTACATTAAAATACAATCTTTTCAGTTAGTGACTTAAGTTGATTTACTTTTAATAACAGTGGAAGCAGCGTTCAAATGAACTTTTGCGATATTTGATTCATGACTTCTGTGAAAACTTGTCTGCACACAGGTGTCGTAATATCTGCCAAGATGCCAGAAAAACTCTATCTCTGTGTATGGTTTCTAAACCAAGATGAAACACTACAAACCTTTATAATGCAAGGATTTAAAGAAATCTTGTAAAAACTTAAATTATCTATGAGTAGCTTCAGTTTGGCAGCGGCCAGTGAGTAATAAGCTAGGACAAGTAAGTTTTTAAATGTCGAGCCCTGACACTAATGAGTTCGGGAAATGTTTTGTAGGGTAAATATGGTAAATAGTGAGTATCAAAAAATTGCCTTACTGGCCAACTTGCTAAGTAAACAACGTTGGTCATGAATCAAACAGGTCATTAAAAACTACTGTCCCACTCCTCCTTGGGTAAATTAATTTGGTTATTGGTGCAAACATTGCCATTAGTGTGTGTGTAATTTCGAGGTCTATATGGAATTTACATGCATTGTTCTTTCTAGACCTGTATGTTGATGATAATGTGCAGTAAGTTACTTGGCTGGCTGCTGAATCTTCCCTTTGTCTAACCTTTCAAAGTTCAGTATCTGTGATACGTTTTTTAGTAAATTACTGTTTATTCCTGACACTTCTGTCAACTTATGAATAGTGTGAATTTTGTATCTCAGGTGTGACAGAAATGTTCTCAGAACTCGCCTTATCACCTGTCTTTATGTTGATGTGATGTGTCACGTTTAAGAGTTCACCACCAGAGAGTTATGTTATGGACCTAAATGAAAGTATACATTGTATGTTTTGGTTGGGGAAAACTCATTCTAAGTGGGTGGTCTGGACAGCTCTTGAAAACCAGCAAGGAAACATTTGGTCCAACTATAACAGAGAGGAACTGGGGTGAGATGAAGTTGGATTTCTTCTACATTGTGAACAATTTCCTGATCAGAAAGCATCTCCGCACATTTCTCCTAATCTGAGTGTCTGCCCTGGTCTACCTTTGTTACATCTCACTTTCTTGAGGAAGGCCATAGAAAGACATTGCCCCTGAATCTGATCAGATGTGTTAACATTTTCAGTTTGATGAATTGTTTGTGAATGCGCCACCAGATGGCAGTGATAGCCTTGACGGAGATTCAACAGACTCGGAAGAGAGCCAGTACTCTGAACTGGAGGAGGAAGAAGATAGTGACAGTGACGATGACGTAGATTCTGTAGAGGTGAGTTGGGGATAGTAGACTAAAGCCATTTTTGGTTCTTAGCTCATTCACAGTCTGGTGAATATTTTGGCTTAGAACAGACCAGCAAGTAGCTGATTTACTGAGAACAATGTTGATTGTGGCTCCGTACATGTAGCAAGTCACATCTTATTTCACACAAAGATAATTCTCCTATTGTCATTTTTCCAATTTTCGAAGGCATATTATTTCGCTACGAATATTGAACACTTTCCTAAATGTTCCTTTATGACATCTACATAGTACTTCTTGAATCTTTATTTTTTGTGCACAAATTTGACAAAACCGGGGTTGGTATCCTTTTAAATGTTCTGCATCAAACCCGATATGTATTGATAGAATTTTCATTGAATACTTGTTTTGTAGGAGGCCAGTTCTTCAGATGATGGCAGCGATGATTCAGACAGTGACAAAAAACTGGAAAACAATGACATTGGTCGTAAAGGAAAGAACTCTGTGGGAAAGTTGAAGAAAACGAAGTCAGCCGATTCTGGCATTGATGCTGGAAGCAGTTTGTCAAAAGCTAGAAATACAGACACTAAAGAGGATGAGTACAAAGATGATTCATCAGATGAGGAGGTGTGATGATAAATTAGACAAAACTCTTCTTAAAATGTTGTGTTGTGTAAAGCCATTTCACATTATAAAGTGCTCTGTCTTTTAGTAAGCCATATTATAGAACCATTCATAAATTAAGTTCACAAATAACAGGTTAAATTGTAAGATTTGCTATGTAACAGATTTCAATATGGGAAGTTGTGATAATGTTGCGTAATGTATTGCCTTACATTTTGCTTACTGCTGGTAATAATCATCTGGGAATTTCGTAAACAGCACTGCCCTTGTTGACAGTTCCGTTTTTGTTTCTATTCTTTTCTTGATTAAATTTATTGCAAATATCACCTTGCTAGGCTATGACAAAACTTATATCTGCCAAAATGTTTTTTTGCATCCTACGAACGTGATAAGTTCTTCTCAAAATGTCTTTTAATTTATTTGGTCCTAAAGATTTTGAAAGAATTATGGGCTTTGTATATTCACATGTGAATGTACCACGGTAACCCATTTTCTCTCAGGACATACGGAATACAGTCGGCAACATCCCGCTGGAATGGTATCGAGACTACAAACACATTGGCTACGACGTGGAAGGCCGACGACTCATCAAACCAGAGAAGCGGGATGAGCTGGATGCCTTCCTGAACAAGATGGACAACCCCGACTACTGGCGAACGGTGACAGACAAAATGACTGGACAGGACGTGGTGTTGTCTAAGCAGGATATAGACACGATTCAGCAATTGAGGAAGGGAAAGTACCCGGTGGACGCGTCATTCAATCCGTATGAGGTCAGTTTTAGTTTGTGTTGTAACAATTTGATGACTTGTCGCCGACATCAATGCCAAAGTAAAATATTCAATTGAAATCAATTATAAGATACTGAAATAGAACCTGTGTTGTAACTAAGAAAATTCATTGAGTCATGATATCTAGTCGAGTTATGAAATTTGTTAAACATGCCCTGAGTCTCTTTTTATCTGTTTCTCTGTCAACATCAAAATGATTGAAACACGCCATGCCTCTGAATCCATGTAGATTTGCCATACATTTGGGCACACATTATGAACAGAATTATACATCCAATTCCTTGCTTCTTTTCATGCAGGACTATGTTGACTTCTTCACTCGTGAGACCATGATACATCCTGTGACCAACAGGCCAGAAGACAAACGCAGCTTCATACCATCCAAGTGGGAAAAGTTAAAGGTACGTAATTTCTGCTATTGTTTGACTTGTGAAAAAAGAACAGAAGAAGCTCTTTTGTAGTAATTTTGTGTGGCTGTCTTGTAGTGTTGAATTATTTTCATACTTCTTGATCATACGTGATTATGGTGAGTTGTAGAATATCTTAAGTAGAAAATTTTATTTGTTTGTCCTTATTAGGATTTCTTCAATTGTAAGGACGTAACAGTATATTGTATGTGAACTAAATGTGAGTATGTTGCAATCAAATTCCAGAAGCTGGTGTGTGTTTGTTGATCTTAAAATATGATTTTATTTACAAGTAAGTGTCTGAGTTCGATGAATTTGTCTTTGAACCTTACTCAATGGTTTTGTGTCACAGATTCTTTCATCTCGTAATTCACTGAACAGACGAGGCACGTGAAACTAAGACTTGACTATTCAGTACCATACAAAATGCAGTCTTTCTGGCTGACCCGTCCTGCATCAAAGAATACTTCTATATTGTTGATTTACTGTGACATTTTAGAAAACTTTAACGTGACACATTCGACAATATAATTGTTTTTTTAAGGTCAGCCCCACAACGGATTGGAACTCACCACCTCAGTGGTTGTAGTCTGATGCCTTGCTTGTAGAGGTGATTCCACCCGACTACTAGACGAATATTTTTATGAGTATTTAACCGACCTCGATTTCAGTGAATGACTGGCAGCCAATGATGAGTGTTGGCAACTTAATAAAAGCAAAAAACATCGATGAATTTTGCTGTTTCATAGCCCGGATCAAAGCTGATAGCTTCTAGAAGTCTATACTATCCAACAATTTTCCCAAAATGCGTCTTTTGGTCCTTAAACCCCTTTAAAAGTGCATGCTGACCACTCACTCCCTCCAGTGTATGTTTTATGATGATGATAATCTTAGACGCCACCATGTCAGTCTGTACTGATAATGAATGGTAATGTATCACCAGGTGGGGCAAATGGTCCATGCCATTAAGATGGGGTGGATGAAGCCGCGTAAGCCCAAGTCGGAAGAAGATGAGGAGGAACAGAAGTTCTATGCGCTGTGGGAAGGAGAGGACCAAAGCGAGTTGAGCAGGAGCGTTCGACCACACATGCCGGCTCCCAAGTTACCTTTGCCCGGGCATGAGGAGTCTTACAACCCGCCGCCAGAGTACCTGATGACTGAGGAAGAGGTAGGACCTGGTGGTGGTTCCGTAGGGTAACAGCATGAAGTCGACTGAGCATTTACAGAACATATTGAGTTTGCAAACCACTTATGACTGTGATCCAGTCTGGCGCGGGTAGACATTTTCATATCGCATCAGCTTTTAATAGCTGATAGTTTATATCCTTGAGCATTTTTGTAAGAAATTCGACCACATCACAACAGTTATAAGTGTACACTATTAATACCCAGTCCAATGTGGTACCACCTTGTGGTAACATGACTCATTGCCACCATGTCTCCACCTGCCTTTGATTTGCAAGTCTCATTTGTATTGCAAGAATTATAAAATTTTATTTGGAAGTAGATTTTAATATACCAGTGTTTCAGGCAGCAAGTTGTTTAGGTTCCGGATAGTTTGTTCTAATCTTTGGGGACCTGCTGCAGATTTCCGCATTTAAACTAATATCAATTACACTGTAATGATGCGATGATTTTGAAATGTACTGCTTTATTGACAGCAACTGGCCTGGAATGAAGCTGAACCTGAAGATAGGAAGTTGAACTTCATACCACAGAAATATGATTGTTTACGACACGTGCCAGCTTACAAGCGATTCATCAACGAGAGGTTTGAGAGATGCCTGGATCTATACCTCTGCCCGAGGCAACAGAAAATGAAGGTTCGTCGCGGAAAGTTGAAGGAACATCTTAGTCATGACATGTCGCTATCAGCATGACTCACAGTTGGCTTAGACTTCTGATTTTTGTTTTTGTTGACTTTTTGACTTTCAGAACTGCTACTTGCTTGTTTTGTTGAAGCGCATGTGAATATTTCATATTAATGTAAAAAGAAGCAAATTAAAACAGTTTGGCATTTGTGCCCTTCATGGAAAGTTCTTGACTTGGCTGCATTTGAGGGGATATCTCTGTGACAGCTTTTGTCTATAGAAGGTTCTGTTTAGGCGTTGAATTAGGCACCATATATTCTATATATTGTGGTATTGTGTTCGTGGTTTTAACTTTTTATACTGACACAGTCTTCTTAACTCTAAACAGAAACACTTTATGAATGTTGATTAAACTTAATCTTGTCTTTCTTCGTTACTTTGCTTTAGGCATATACTTTGCTAATCTGTCACTTTTCAGATGAATGTTAACCCAGAGGATCTACTTCCCAAACTACCAAAACCACGTGATCTTCAGCCATTCCCAACTACAGAAGCTATTGTAAGTCCAGTCACTCTAGAGTCTAGTAGTCACGTATTGTCTTACTCATCTTTCGAATTATGGTTGATAATTATAAGATATAAATTCCGACTACTGGATAGTAAAACAACTTTTTAATGCTATGTCCATGTAATTTTTTTGTTCACTTAACATTTTACTGTGATCATCAAGAAAATGAACATTTTTGTTGGTTGAAAATTAAAAACTCGATAAGTTAAGAAATGTGACCCTTGGTACCCAGGGATTGCTGTTGTCTTGAAGCAACTCTTGTTCCAAATTTTATGATAAATGATTTGAAAACCACTTTAATCATTCGTCCAATTTCCCCATTCAGGTAGGAAGGCGAACCTGCTTCATTACGTGAATGAATTTTGGCAATAAAACGCGTTGCATTTGTGACATTGCCAGGAGTGTTAGTAGTGGATGTTATTTCTGAGTGCTATGTGCTAGTGTCAAGGCTTGGAATTTTCCGCGGAAACGCGGATTTCCACTTTTTTCAAATGTTCTGTCCGCGTATTTTATTATATTTCAGCATAAAAAAAAAATCAGATTTGATATAAAATTTCGGCGGCAAATTTCTTTCTTTCAAAAAGCGGAAGTTGCTCTTTATGTTTCGGAGAAACGTAAATTGTCAACATTGCCGTGACATCTGGGATAGCGTGGTGAATTTTTCAATGGCGTCTCGTGTGATTGTAAACCGCGGTGACAAATACTTTGACTCTGCAGCCAAAAATGTGTGGAGGTGTGAGTGGATGGACGAGCTAAAAAGAAGCAGACGCACGGTTCTGGAGGTGATGCTGTTTATTTTTTTTTTTAGTCCTCCCGATTTTTGTCGAGAAAAGGTCCACATCGACTATTTGAAGGCTGGGAGGCACGCATGTTTTGGGCCGTCATTAGTTTCCGCTTTTTTTGTCATTGGTCATTCCAAGCCCTGTAGTGTAGACATGTTTGTTTATGGTTTATGTAGGTGAATATGTGGGCAGGTTGCCTGTTATGATTTTTCATCTGTGATAATGACATCTAACATAAAGGAACCTAAAAGTCAATTGCAAACTTGACTTATCAGATGACAAAAATGAAGAATGGTGATGAATTATTGTAACACCAATTTCTGGTTTCATGAATGGCTAAATTTTGGCTAATTTTTGTTTTCGAGAAATTTGATGAAGTGTCATTTTATGTCTAAATGCTTGTCTAATTGTTCACACATCGTGCTCCTTTCCTTCTTTCCTGGGAGTGAATGTAGAATTCGACAGTGCTTAGTGATAGAAAGGTATTTTTTTTTCTTACCAGGTATACAAAGGTCACAAAGGACTCGTGCGCACTGTCAGTCCCGATCCTACCGGACAGTGGCTGGTGTCAGGTAAACAGGAATTACTGAAAGGGGACATTTGTCGAGATACTCTTTAGGGTATTGAGAGCATAAAACCATCCTTTGTTTGACGCAATTTCTTAGTCTGGTGTGCTTGATGGGCAGAGTTGACATGGACAAAATGGATTTTTTTTAATTCGAGGACATTTTGAAAGGTTATTTTGTGTAACTGGTTTGCATGTCCCACCACCTAACAGCCCGTGGCATTTGTGAAGAATTCATAAAAAGTGCTCATAAACCCACTGATACAGTACTTAGTAGGAACTTCACAGTTCGTTTTTTTGTCTTTTTCACTCATTGAAAGATTGTTTTTCATCAAGTCAATTTACATTAGGCACTTCCTGAAATACCACAGTGCCTTTTCTGATTTGTATGGACCCACAATGCTGTATATCCGTGGGACACTAGCCTCACAGCTGTACACAGGGAGTTGCAATGCAGATAAGAAAAACGGGAAAAGCTGAGTGAGGTGTGAAAAATGTTTCTTCACTTGCGTAACTCAGTGGTGTGTTAGCCACCCTACATTTCAAAAACTAGATCAATCATTAATGGAATTGGTTTAGCTCCGTTAGACAAAAAAGCTGATTTTGGGATGTGGGGATTTTGTATTTGTGATAAGAAAATCTTTAAGAGTGAAAATTTGTAAAGCATTTAACTTCGGAGATTTGCGTTATGCTTTGAAGGTTCGGATGACTGCACGCTGAAGTTCTGGGAAGTCTCTACAGGTCGCTGTATGAAATCTTTAACGCTTGACAAACCTGTAAAGTGTGTATCATGGAACCCAAACCCATCGCTGTCATTGCTTTTAGTTGTTGTGTAAGTGTTTATTAAGTTTTAATTTTTTATCAAACTCATGTTGACATGTTAAAATCTGCATTTCTTATGCCTGTGTTGCCAACAATTATTGTTAAGCCTTGTAATTCTTTAATTAAACCCGTGTTGGCGCATCAGCATTTTGTATGCCTGTGTTGCCAGCAGTAAATTTTTTAAGCCTCTTAAAACTTTACCAAAACCCGTGTCAACACTTTAAAAGATACATTTCTTATGCCTGTGTTGCAACACTTAATTTTTAAGCCTCCTTTTATCAGTCTTTAGTTTGTCAAGTCTCGATACGAAATGAGATCTTGTTAGTCATTGTTGATATTAATTTACACAGTTCGCAGCATGAGAATTTTGGTCATGTTGTGCAGACCATTTGCCATTATAAGACTGTCTTAGCTTTATCCTTAGAGAATAGATTAATATCTTGGATTGGGAAGAACCAGTCGTTCATATTTCTTGAGGCAATACCCAGCTTATAAAATGACCCACCAGGTCAAGCCAACATTTTGGCGTGGTCTCGGGCAACAATGGATTGTCAATTTTTAAAGAAATCACTCGTAATCTAAATCAGGAACAATTTGACAATGGTAAAGAGGTCTAAGTCAAAACAATTGTTGTGATGCTAGGAGAAGTTTATGATGGTTTGAAGTAATGTAATCCATATTTTTCTTATTACAGTTCTGACTCCGTTCTAGTCATCAATACACAGTTGGGAGATAAGTTGAATTTGTCCAACACAGACGACTTGATTGACTCTTACGACACCACTACGGCAGGTAATAGCAACTATAGGAGTCTTTTGTTATATGGAAAGATGAATTAAAAACTTCTATCTGGAACTCTCATTTAAACTGATATCAGTGGTATATCCTTCGAGCTCGCTCCCCACCTGCTCACTGAAAATGTATGGTACATACCAAAAATAATTGGAAAAATTGTCGCAGAATGCTTCGTCATGACAGAATGCCTCGTCATGACAGCTGGGTGCAATCGGAATTCAGCATCAGAGTAGTTAGAATGACGTGTTGTAACTCGTTGACTTGTTATGATGGGGAAACGGCATTTTGTTTGATTAATGAGCATGTACTGTATGTTTCGTCTGCAGGTGAAGGAATGATTTCCCATAAACCACTGTATACTGTCAGGTTCCTCAATCACCAAAAGGGAAAGGTGCCTGTGATTTCTGAGAGGATTTTTTTGGTGTGAGGGGAAAATTCTACCCCCCAATCTCCATCAAAAGCATCCCCCACCCCTGTTGCAAGCCCTCATAGGCTCTGCATCAAGTATTCAAAACGGCTTTTTGTGCTCCTTTAAATTGTCACCTGTATGAGCTTCAAGTAATTCAAACCCCGAGGCAATTTTTTCTATCAATGGAGGGAATTTTTGGGCCTCGATGGGGGGAATTTCGCATGATTTTTCAATATTTTTCAGAGGGGAAGGAGGCTGATGTTAAGTCTCAAAATCAAGGGATTGGGTGGCCAGACGATGTTTCTCTCTCTGTTAAAAAGTCACTGGCAGCTGCTATCAGTCAAGATAATGATGACCTTTAAATGGAATCACTCGTGTAGAACTTATTCATTATTTAAAACGCTAATATACCCAGATGTCTCTGTGGTTAATATTTTCATTTTTGTGAGTGTAGTATGCTACACAAAACACGCGCACTCCATGTATTTACATGTACATATCATCCGTGGTATATCAAGTCTAATGTTGACTTCTACAGAACAAGACAAAGATAATCGGACAAAATATCAGTTCCCGTCATGGTGGCAAATTCTGTGAACAGCAACAGTTACTGATCATAATTATTGGGGTGGCAGAATTCTAAATATAAAATGCCATAGCTACCTTACTAACTTTCCTGTTAATTCACCTCATTCTCGGTCATGAGAGAAGACTGCTCTGACGTTGAGTTCTGCTTCTGCCTAGTCGAGGTGGAAACTGACAAGTCTGCATTGAAGGTTGGGATGCAGTCCTGGAAATTTGGGGGCATATACTGATTCCTTCTGAAGCTTTGGTGTTGTTGGAACGTTGATTTTCCTTTAATGATTTTATAGTCTTGCCTGTCAGATGGCGCCACCAAAGCCTCTCCAGTTGCTTGGGGTCTATTCCAGCATGGGCTGTGTTGACCAAGTTGGTTCAGTCTTTGTTCATAATTGTTATTAGATGATAATAATATTGATTAATATTTGTGTCATATACTTGTGTCACTGAATACATCATTGGAACTGTCCGAGCGGTCATGCATGTCTTAATTTTTTTGAGTTGGTTATTGTGTTCTTTTCCAACAGGCCAATCCAAAGTACCAGTTGAATGGAAAGTGACGAGGGGTAAATTGTATGACGAGGGACACAGGTTGATGCTTTCTCACCCTAAGGTGGGTAGTTCAGCTCACGCAGTTGCACACTCTACTTTTGCTGTTTATTGCCACGCAGTAAGGCAAATGTGTTCAAACTCATTAAGACTTATATTACTGGAGGTATTTCCTGGCTCATTCTGTAGCGGTTTTCTTAAATTAATCGGTGGCGCCAGAACAGCAAGAGTCCTACAACCTAGAAATGAAGTCAGTCGAGTAACCTCATGGTCCCTTATGACACGATCGCCCCATTCTGGTTGAGTTCATTAGACGCAAAAATCTAGCGAGTGGAGTTCGTGTGATCACATGCTTTGCTAGTAATATGCACAGTGATATCTCGTGGAGGCTTGTGTATATTTTGTCGCTGTAATTGGTACGCGATGAAGTGCTTTCTGCTCTCAGATGTTCACAAGATGATCCTTTCTTCAAATCAACACTATCTCGCTAGTATCGTGAATCCTATTTTCAGCCTCAACACACTGAATCTTGGTCATTATTATTATTTTTTCATTTGATATAAGATGTTGATAACAGAGGAGTTGTGAGGTACTGGTGCATAGTATCGTTGACTTACGAGTAAGTTAGGATTAAAATTATGTTACTTAAAGGGACATCATTGGTTTTACCATAGACTATAGTACACCATAGACCATAGTAAATGGACCACCAACTACGTAATACTTTCAATGGACGAAATCTGTGCTCTTACAGAAGCAATGACGTCATTGTTCACTAGCGACATCTGGCCAAATTATCTGGTTTTATTTCCGACAAGTATGTCGTCTGCTAATCATGGTCGGCTGTTGTGTTGTCATACTACACTAACCTGACACTGAAACAGATATAGGAGAGTGGCGCTTCCTGTAGGATAGTACGCGAGAAAATGTGGGATTTGCGACTCTGTTGTCTATAATCTATGGTTTTACTGACAAAATGAGCAGTTTTGGAAGTGGTAGGGATACATTTTTAATGTAGTCTTGGCATCTGTTGAGTGGATTTTAGCCTCCTCAGCAGAGTGTTTGATAGTCACCATAGAGATTTCAAGTTTAATTCCGCTCTGTGGCTGATCTCAAAAATCACTTTTCTTGTCAACAATGTCCCTTCAACACTTTTTGGTCATATTCGCTTCCTATACAACATGACTTGTTGTGTAGTGAATTGTGAAGGGGTCTGTCCTAACGTGCAACCATTAAACACATACCTCCCTTTGATGACTTGCTGTATTTCAGGAACTTAGCCAGGTCACATGGCATGCCAAAGGTGACTACTTCGCGGTGGTGATGCCCCAAGGGGAGAGCATGTCCGTTCTTATACACCAGCTGTCTAAACGGAGGTCTCAGGTGTGTAAAGACTCTGTTCAGTGCCATTGTTACCCTCACAGAAAAGTTTGAATGATTAATGGAGTTTGATGTAGTTCGTAGACTGCAACATGAAACATTCATCCTTTGGACTCATCTTTACGAATTCCGATAAGTTAGAACAAATGCCAAACCAGTCATTAATTCTTTCACTGCCAAGCAGGTTGTACACCGATTTGCCTGTTTACTGCTAATATGACAGTCAGTTGGGCACTTGCCTGTTTTTGACTTACTTAATTCTAACTACATTTTAACGACAATATCAGATGACAGAATGACTGGTTGGAAAATCCAAATGAGAGCTTTTTTGATTTTTTCAATGGGAATCCGACTTTGAGGTAAGTACCAGGCTGGTGAGGATATTTCTCCTGAAATCTTGATAACTTTACTTGACAAATAACTCCCTTAGGATATAATGTGGTAACTTTGAGATGTCAAGGTTTGTTAGCAATCCATCTACAAATATCACTTTGATGGCGTCTTTAGTGGTTGAACCCTATGTTTTATGTCTGCTTAGGGTTTAATTAACTGTGGGAAATGCAGTTTACTCAAAACGCTTTATTCCACATTATTTATTCAAATTTTACCTGGTGATGTTTATCGGTGTTTGTAAGTATTCTCATTTTGTGTTGTTGCTTATGTTAGGCCCCTGTTGCACTAAATTCGTTCTGAGAATGTCCGAGCCTGTCTTTAACTTTACAAAGTGGGCTGGGAGGAGACGGCAGTGATTAACTTGGGTCAATATTGCATACAGGACTATCTGGGGTTCTTACACAGATTGTATAACTCTTAGTTTACCCTTGTGTTTGTAATGTTTTCAAGATTGTAATGTGATCTATACTATACCTTGTTGTGACAGGGCCCTTATTATCATATTGGATCGTTTCAGAATCCTTTCAGCAAGTCCAAAGGCATGGTGCAGAAAGTACTCTTCCATCCACTACGACCATTCTTGTTTGTTGCTGTGAGTGAATGTGTTTTAATCAGTGTGTCTGTCCTGCATTCTACTACTATGTAAGTCGGGCTTGTGCCATGAAAAGTGACTTGGGGAACAAGGACAGAAGTTTGGTGTTATGGTCTGCAAAACAGTTTCTGAAAAATAACTAAAACTCACTTTAAACAAAAAGAATAAGCTGTCTGAGAATGTACCCATAGCTGTTACTAACTGGTGAAAATTGTACAGTTATTTCCAGGCAGTGATGTTCTAATATCTAAATGACTAAAACTTTATTTGGCAATTGTGATGTGGGAGCACAAGTCCAAATTTCTTTGATAACTTTTCATGAAACAGACCCCTTTATAGACCCTAGATTCGAAATGGCATTTTCGTTACCTGGATTCCCACTGGTGAAAATGGAGTAAAGAATTGGCGTAACATTCCGTAGATAATTAAGATAAATTTACAATATTAAATCACTGGCTGAATTGCATTAAGAGCTATTGCAGTAATTATCTGAATTAAAATGGATTAAGGGCACAGACATGTTGACCATTTGAAGCTAAACCTGGATGAAGGTGGAGTCAAAAGGGAGTCCAACTCACTTTTTACAACAAGACACAACGCACACCTAAAACGATCTGATATCTTGAGACTGATGTAGGTGCAAAACTGAACAGGATCACACAAACTCTTATCAAATTTAACTGCGGTAGCCATATTACTGCAATGGATTAACCTTTCTCACAGAGTTGGACTAAATGTTATGCCTGTTTATAATCTCATGTCCTGAAGAGGAGTAAATTTTATACTGTGCAGCAGTAAGTGACCACTAAGCCGCTTGCGGTCAGTAAGGAAAGTTATGCTTGTGGAGTAAAGGGTTCAGTAAGGAACAGTTTCATTTAATACAAAGCTGGTGATATGTTATGAAGAAATGTTGAGCATGCGCAAACTCGGTATAAAGTAATGGACTACACATTTTCACATGGATCGTTTGTTGTCATCTGTACTTGTGCACTACAGACGCAGCGCTACGTGAGAGTGTATAACCTTGCCACTCAAGAGTTGAGTAAAAAGCTGCAGGGAAACTGCAAATGGATATCCAGCATAGCCATCCACCCTGGAGGTAGGAGTCACTTTTTAAAAAGATACTCGGTGATTTCAGTCACTCCTCATTCTGTGCTCTGCTATTACATCTTTTGTGTCTCACTTCAAGGAAAAAAGATGAGGCTTTCAACTAAAAACACTCGCTATGTCACAAAACGGATCCTCTTGTTGTCGTAGTGGATGGTGTTACTCGCAGTTGTCCTGCAACCACTTATCCTGTTAGTCGAGCTTACCGGTTCAGTAAACTTTGTTTGGGTTGCTCCAAACTTTTGGATTCTGATGAGGGTTTCCCAAATCAAGTTCCTTTCTTTTGTTAATGTAATTTTCAGGAAATTTGCGCAGCTATTGCTTTGTTTTATTGCTAAAACATATCTACAAGTTGAATTAAATTGTCTTAGTGGAGAAGTTTTATGTGTTGTGTTGTTATACAGTTATTCATTATCTTGTGAATTCCTAGTGTTATTTGTCATTGTTTTATGTATGTTTAGGAGATAATGTGATCATCGGGAGTTATGACAGCCGCCTAAGCTGGTTTGATCTGGATTTGTCTACCAAGCCTTATCAAACGTTGAGGTCAGTCTGGTAACTTTCATGTAATTTGGTTATAGCTGTATACTACAATGGAAAATGGTCAAGCATAGTTACATTCAAACTGGAATAAATGTGTAGTATTTGAAAATTTAGGTTTTAACATGGCATTTAAGCCTCCAAAATATTTGAACTGACCACCATGTGTTGATTTTCTGTTCCACTGTAGGGCAGGAAAACAGGTTGCTTGATCCTTTGTCCTTGCAGGTTGTGGTTACCTGCATCTGTCAAACTTCAAATCATTCTGTGATATACAAACAGTAGTGCTTGAAACATAATCCAATATGGTTATCAGGCGGCTACTGTTAGAAAAACCCAAATGTTTAACACAGTCACAATACAGCAATCCTGGCTGCTTGATTGTCAGCCTCAGTGTCACTTAGTCTTAGTGAAGTTTTTCGGGTGCCTCTTCCTCATCTGCTGCTTTGTTTGTTACAGACACCACAAGAAGGCATTGCGTCAGGTCTGCTATCATCGCAGGTATCCCCTGTTTGCGTCAGCTTCTGACGACGGTACTGTCATTGTTTGCCATGGCATGGTTTACAAGTAAGTTATCTTGTAGCTGAATTATTCACAGAAATTTCTCCAAAAAGTAGGAACATGTAAGACCACACAAAATAACTCGAGTCGAGAGTGAGGAGAGCGTTTTGTGAATGTTCGGAGATTGCTAGCCTACCCTAGCAAACTGACCATGTGATTGTTTGGCAAGGTTAGAATGTTGATTTATGGAATAGAATTCACTGCTCTTCCTTCCCATGGCATTGGCAAGTGTTTCTTGCCACCAGTGCTTTGTGAACATATGGGGTCACTGGAATACAGCCCAAGTTAGGAGTAAAATCACTTAAAGCTAACCGGTGGATGCTTTTAAAGAACTAAAAGTCTGCATCTTCTAAAGATGAAACTAGTTACCTGAAAGATGAAACTAGTTACCTGAAAGATGTAACCACTCCATCAACATGTTACATACCTGGGTAGAGTTCAGTAGCTGTATCGTGGCTAAAAAATTCAACCAAAATCACGTGTTTTCTTTTCAACTACACAACATGATCTCACACAATCTCACGCAATCTTGCTTTTCTAGCGAGGTTCTAGCAAAGTCATAGTATTATTGAACTTTACCTTGTCTTCTATCAGAACACGGTGTACTTTTGTTTTAGACCACTTACCATTTACTATAAAACTGGTCTTAATTTGCCTTTTTCTCAAATGTCAGTCACTTCTGAACTTGAGAAGCACAGGCTGTTTGTTGTGCTTCAACCAGTCTCTATAAATTGAATGGCTAACCTATTTTAATGTAAACTAGTGATCTAGTGATCACAGTAGCAGTGTATTACTGCAGGGCAAGTGGTATGTTGGAGCACTGAATTGTGGGTAAATACTACAGAATCAGAGAAGGCACTGTGGTATTTTTGGAAGTGGCTATTTACACTTCATGACAAAAGTAATCAGGCAAAATATTGTTTCTTCTTTTAACAGCTAATTCAATGAACAAAACATGACTGAATATATTATGGTGGCAAAATTTTAATTACACAATAACTTGGGCTCCTTACCAACTTTCTGGTCAGTTCTCTGTTATTAGGAAATTAAGACTACTGTCACGATGAATTCGGTTTCCGCCCAGCCATCATATCGAGAATTCAGATCGTTTTGTCTGAATGTTTTGGCACCTTAGTATTTTTCATCCTATTGAGTGGTATATGGTGTTTTTCACTAGTTATGTAAAACTATTCAGTCTATGTTACAAGTATTGCACGCTTGTCTGTTCTATTTCACATTTCTTACCCTGATACCTATTTGTTTCATACACTGTTGTGGCCATTCGTCGGTGAAATGGTGAATGTAATGCACTTGATGATTATCATTTCAGTGATCTCCTACAGAATGCATTAATTGTGCCAGTTAAAGTCCTGCGTGGACATTCAGTAGTGAAAGACTTGTGCGTGTTAGACTGCCAGTTTCATCCTACACAACCATGGATATTTACCGCTGGAGCGGACAATTTTATAAGGCTGTATACATAGTATAACTTAGCATTTCATTCGACTGTGAAAGACATGTACAGAGCAAGAGAGTGGTGGTCTTTGGATAATGGAAATTTGACTACTGGCTTCAGTGATGAATTTTTGTTTCTTTATCTCTGAAGAAGATGCGACTAGTCCCTTGTTATGGACCCACATACACATATATGTGGGTGGGTGCGTAGTGCTGCCATCTCTGTGAAGTATCGGCTAAAGCCCTTGCAGGATCTAATGAGTAAATTGGCAGATGTGTTCCTAGAAAGGTGTCGACAGACGACGATGATTAACAGACCTATTCAACCACTGCCATGCCCCCTAATTTAGCTGTTGCAGACATGGATATTTATCAGTAGTGCTGCAGGATTCCCTTAGTGTCACGTGACAATATGCTAGTGACAGATTCGTCTATGTTGAAGTGTGAGTTTTATATTATATACTTGCTATATTCAATGTACTCTATGTAGTTTATGTTCTAGCAAACAAGGCTTACCATATGTCTGTTCAGAATAGCACTATCAGTGCCTGCAACTCAAGCTAAAACACTTTTAGAAAAATGGGTTAGGAATACAATTCATGTGTTAACTTCCTTTGCTACACTCAGGAAACAATTACAAAACATTTTGTTGGTAAACTACTGACCCAAAGGCAAATGTGACAGATTCAATGAACAGTTTGTCCCTATCGGCATTTGAATATATGGGACCTTTTTAAAGTGCCACTGTGCTGGGAGTATTGAGTTCAAGTTCAACTTGGCGCTAATTTGGTTATTAATAACCAGAAATGGCAAATTAGAAAGTAGGATAAGTCGAGTTGGGTGCAGTGAATGACGTTTCCATTGAAACAATGGTGAACTTCATGTGGTCCTAGGTAGGCATCATGCCACATCAAAAAACCAAAAGGAAGATTCCGTACCAAAACATTAAACTAAACAAAACTGCTTTTCAAGAAGTAATTGCTTGAGGCTGTGAATGATTCTTCTGGTTATATGAGCCTAAAATAAAACCGGCTATTGTCAATTGAGTAGGCAACGTTTATTGTAAGTATGGAACTGGTGTGATTACTACATTAGGATCACTCAGTTCCACAAACACACAGGCACTCAAAAGGAAGTATCAGTCCTCATAATGGGGGTGGGCGGTTAAGCCCAACATGGATGCTTAACAGTGAAAATTTGCACATTTTGGGGATGGGCGGTATAGCCAAACAAGACACTTAATCTGGAAAAGAATGATAACCACAGAGAATAACACTTTTTGCTTTTGGAAACTTTAGTCTAAGCATATCTTATTTGATCAAGATTACTGATAATTCAACATTTATGGTGGAACTTGGGCCTTAACTCCTTATCTGTGTGGTTGCTTGGTCAAATTAGTCAGAAGGCCTTAACTCCTTATCTGTGTGGTTGCTTGGTCAAATTAGTCAGAAACAACATATAGCGACGTTGTGAATATGAAGTAGGTTGAAAATTACTAAATGTTTTTTAAAAACAATAATGGAATGTACGTTACTCATCCAGTTGTGGCATAATGCAAATCAAAAATAAATCAGTTTCTGGACTTACTTTATATAAATGATAAGGTAGCGTCCCCATCTCGAAGACTTCTACAGATCGTCAGGAGCCGAATTGCTGGCAACCTTCAGACGACCTGCAGAAGTCTCCGAGATGGGAACGCTATCTGTCAACGGGGTGTTGGGGATAACACTGCATGATGCAGGCTATGTGAACCCCCAAGGTACGTCATTAGAGCAAAGGCCACGTGTTTGCAGATTTGTTTATTCTCACCATCATTTACAAGTTGTTGCTGAATGGAACTGCACTTTTTATTAGCGTAGATGACATTTAAATAGCGTTGTCATTTAGTTCGTGTTACACATAAGCATAGTTGGGAGCATGCAAATACGCCTTTAAGTACTGTAATGTTCTGGAGTACATAAACTGGTCAATTGAATAGCCCACTGTTGGCTATCGTGTCCAGAAGGTAACACTCAGCCTGCAGGCTGGTGTTAGCTCGGGTAAAATGTAATTTCCCTAATGGTAGTTTAACTTCGTGTAGTGAAAGTCTTGAGTTGTCAAGGCGCTCATTTCGTGAAAAAAATATGCCGTAGGCTGATTTGTTTTGGTGACCGTCTTCACTGAAACTAAGGTATCCTACTGAGCGATTACCTTCCTAAACCACGTTCATGCTACCAAAACAAAGTGCACCAGTCAAATATACAACCTTTAATACCAGACACACAATACAACTAATGGAATTCAAGTAAATACCTACCAATTACCCTACCACTAACGTAATTTATCCCCTCAAAGGGATCGTCTTAGTTGTTGGAAGGGTCATTAGTCAGGGAAAGATTGAAAATTGGTTTGAATTTTGAAATTTGGTCATCTTTGTATTCTTTTGTTATATTCAGACTATCGGCCCTTCGGACTATCAACCAAGAGCGATTCTCAAAATTCTAAAATAATATATTTCGGACCAAAGACCCTTCGAACTAACGAACATCAGCTGATAAAACAGTATGAAATGACAAAAAGATATACTGCATGTTTCGTTTAGCAGCCAATAGTTTTTCCGACTATCGCCCCTTCTTATCACTGTCCCTCACACTATCAACCTAGACCCCCCCAAAACGCTATCCGTAGTGTTCTCAGTCAGGAAGAGCAGCATGATTTTTCTCCCTATCTTTGTTGTGAGATGCTAGAGACCAAGGGAAAACCCGGGCAGCATATTTTTTTTTTGAGTTAAAAATTCCAAGCAGTATTGTGAGCATTGGTGATAGTTAAAACGTAGGCCCAGGGTGGCGCACACAATGCAGTTCCTATGGTGCGAACAGTCCTCAGTATTTCCCTAGAGCTACGCTTTCAGGCTACGTTAAAATTTAAGAAAGTGGCATACATATAATGATTAAACTGCTTACTGGTGAATCAATGTGTCTGTAATTAGTAAATAGATGATATTACGCTTCAGTAGCAATGGTAGGATGAATCTACAGTGTGTTCTCTGTCTCCGTCACTGGGTGCGGCAAACCTTGCAGAAGTTACACGTGGCGGCACAATGGTATCTCATGCTCTCTGTGCTATGGTAATCGGTGCACTTGTCCTTCAATTTGGTACATCTGTCACTTTTATCTTTGCAAACTGCAATGAGAAATGAGTGTGAGAAACTGCCCATACACCGCATGTCAGTGTCTTCGGGTTCGTTCTTCGAGCTGGTGGAATCGTTGTTGGGGCGCTGAATCCGAGCCTAGGGCCAAGGCCCAGGGACCATTGTTGTTTTGTACTTTAGCAATACAAAATGCCCTTTAAGTTTGTCCGTTGTCGGACTTTCTCTGGTCATTATTCATGGTAAACTTTCGAGCAAGAGCATATTCCAGGAGGATCACCCCCAATAATTGTCGACTCGTTGAGCAATGAAACAAAATGTTGGGCAAGAAATCAACTTCAATCACTTTCAAATAAGATTTTTCAAATATGAAACTTCTATAAATTGGTGATGCCATGTGAACTTTTCGTCCATTTATCATGGGCGGCGCACCATAGGGGACTGGGGGGGGGGGGGNCTCTGTCTCCGTCACTAGGTGCGGCAAACCTTGCAGAAGTTACACGTGGCGGCACAATGGTATCTCATGCTCTCTGTGCTATGGTAATCGGTGCACTTGTCCTTCAATTTGGTACACCTGTCACTTTTATCTTTGCAAACTGCAATGAGAAATGAGTGTGAGAAACTGCCAAGGCCCAGGGACCATTGTTGTTTTGTACTTTAGCAATACAAAATGCCCTTTAAATTTGTCCGTTGTCGGACTTTCTCTGGTCATTATTCATGGTAAACTTTCGAGCAAGAGCATATTCCAGGAGGATCACCCCCAATAATTGTCGACTCGTTGAGCAATGAAACAAAATGTTGGGCAAGAAATCAACTTCAATCACTTTCAAATAAGATTTTTCAAATATGAAACTTCTATAAATTGGTGATGCCATGTGAACTTTTCGTCCATTTATCATGGGCGGCGCACCATAGGGGACTGGGGGGGGGGGGGAGCTATGGCTCCCCACTTTTTTCAGTGCTACGCTGCACGTGGTCTACAGGCGGTGCACCACAGGGGGGCTGAGGGGTCTTTAGCCCCCCACTTTTTTAAGTGCTGCGCCGCCCATGTTTATGTGCCCAATAGCGATTTTTGGCACATTCTCTGTAATCCAGTTTTATTTTTCTCTCAAGACAGAACTTTGCTCATGTGGTGTAAATGACTGAAAGAGGTATAAGTAAATAGACGGACTCGTATGTTTTAAGACTATTTCTGTCCAAGCGTTTCAGTCACCTGCCTCACTAAATGAATTAGCTTTTCTACAGATCAACCTATTTTACACACACATCATTGTAGGCGACAATATTAAAAATGCTGCGAACGTGTTATTTTGTAGAACTTCCTCACGACACTAGACGTGCTAGTCAAGCGATTAGAGCCTTGTCGATTCATGCATGGGACGTCTGCCTATAAGAAGGTAGTTTTGAGCACGTGTTGGCTTGTAACACATGGCGATATCTCGCGAAAAATTGTGATCTCTTTTCTGGTAAAAAGTAGAATAAATGCTTGCAGGAACTAGATGGTCCCAATCTCTTCTGACTCTCGATCAGTTAAAAGGCAGCTCGCAGCGTAACTTAAGAACGAAGACTGAGCTCTCACACGAGTTGTCGCCCCAACTGTATACTCTGTCATTACAACGTAGCAACACTCGGCAACAGCGGCACCTAATAGGTCACTTTCCGCAGAGCCAAGTGTGCAGTGGGCCTACTGCGATAACCCAATCCTATACAGTTGTCTTCGTTTAATATTGCTCAAATACGTATGACTGTTCAGAACTTGTTAGACTTTGAATAATTGATCATATGCGGAGTAATAAACTAACAATTAAACGATAGTTCAAGAGACGTAATATTCTTCACAGCCTTTTTATGCGCCACCATATTATATGCGGGTGCATGTTGCTGTCATTGACGACGGATCGACTAGGAAATTCGAACCTATCTGTCAACGGGTGTGCCCCCTAGTGGTAATTTAGTTTTTTACGTTTACCTCTGTGTCTTCGGAGGCCTTCAATGGATTTTCATAAAATTTTGCCCGTTTTCGGATGGATTCGAGGTATTTTGCGCCCTAGTGCCAGGCCATTTTTTTTACTGTTTTCGAGTCTGTTTTTTGGCGCCCGGTCCTCTGACAACCAAATCACTCTCTGACGGCGATTGTGAAAATTGCCTGGTATATATGTTCTTCATGATACTGTGAAGAGGGTGGGTGATGTTGTATCTCCTCAGTAAACGCTTTGCGGGTTCTTTGTTAAGTTTAGCAAATATATTTATAAAAGTTACAACATATGGCGACGACTTTCGGACGGATCGGATTATCGCTGTGCCCTCTAGTGGCATTTTCAGTTTTTTTGCGTTTACCTCTGTATCTTCAAAGGTCCTCCCCTTTTCGAATTGATTCGAGATATTTTGCGCCACCTAGTAGCCATTTTTACTGTTTTTTGGCGTCCGCCTCTCTGTCAACTGAACCCTACTATGAAGATGATTGTAGAAATTGGTATGTATCTTCCAACCGACATGATATTTTGCCGACCTCAAATACTCTGGCCTCTCCTATTGGCAAATTGGTTTTCAAGCCCATTGCTGTATCTCTTGAATCCTCTGCAGGATCTTTATTAAATTTAGCAAGTGTTTTTATACGAAGGTGACAACGGACGACGATGACTTTCAGACGGATCCGACGAACGCTGTGTTCCCTATAGTAGCAATTTCATTTTTCCGTTTTCTCTGAAGCTCCTGGGAAAACTGATAAATAGCTTTCTATTGAAACCATAACACGTTCCTCTTTTCGGATCGATTAGACGTCTTTTACGCCATCTAGTGGTCATTTTCACTGTTTTCTGGCCCGCTTTTGTCGTCCGACCCTCTACCAACCAAACGACTCTATGGATGATAGTGGAAATTGGCATACATGCTCTCAGTATGAAAAAAATGGTTGACGATGTTTTTCCGACGACTTTGGCTACTGTTGCGCCTCCTAGAGGTAGTTAAGTTTTTTGCGCCCATGGTTATCTATTGGCAATTTCATTTTTCCGTTTTCCCCTGTTTTTCTGAAGTTCCGTGACAGATTTTTATGAAATTTGGTAAATAGATTTCTTTTAAATTAATTATGACATGTTTCCGTTTTCGGATGGATTCGACATATTTTCCGCCATCTAGTAGCTTTTTTATGATACAAATAACACCCCGAGATGCACTCCATTTACGATGCATTCGTGGGCGCATTTCAGTGCTACGCGTTGCTCATGTTATTGATGCGAGCGTAAGCGACATCCAAGAAGCCTGTCACTTCACGTGGCGTTTCCATGTCAGGAAGTCAATGATGTCCGAAACCTGACTATTTTGGCGTACACCAAAGAACTAGATGGTTTAATCGAAGCGAACAGCGTGCTGACGGCCGGAAATTTGATCGTTGGAACACAACCTCAGATCCTCCCTTACCACCGAAAGATAAATTTATCTATAATTGAGAACGATGAGGTGGTTTTCAATACCAACGTTTTTAACTCCTAATTGTTACTATAAATTTCTTTACACGCTAGTAAGTGTTAATTGTGCACTTCTGCTCAGAAACATTTCACGTGTTACATGTTTCCGTGAAACATGAGGCGACGAATTAATGGACGAACTACTAATCGCTGCATCATGACGCACCTTGCCCTTCCGTTATCAAAACATTGAATTTCAGTGGCTAAATAGTGTCAGTGACAGCGAAGTTCGTTTCAGAATCTACGGGACGGAATAAGTTTGGTTGATCGCCATTTATTATCGAGCAATCTCCTAATTGATGGGTTCGTTGTAACAGGACTTTTTTACAATATACCGGTACTTGACTAGCAAAGCTGCCGTCGAAGCGGCATAATTAGGATACTGTTCAACAATTGTAGCCTACCAAACTTACCTGGTTTACAAAATCCACAAGTCTGAGGGCATCTGATCTGCATATCCGTACTGAACCTGCAGCTCACGTTACCGAGTACCTTGCATCGTTGAACGTAAGAATCACAGCAAGCTGTAACGTTTACATCATTTTATGTCATTGCAAGATTGATTAACTGGAAAATATTGTCCAATTCTTCAGGATAATATTTTCCTATTTTTAGAATTCAAAAACCTAACCACGTGTATTTTTCGCGAGCTATTCAAGCATGATATTTAAAAAATCGAAAGTAACGAAAATTTTGAAAAAATACTATAGTTGCCCCTTAGCCTGCTTATGGTGGCCTGAGAAGGATACCATGATCAGCAGCCGTTCCCAAATTTCATTTTTGCTTAAAATGTTCCTAAAATTCAAATTTATAATTTTTTCAAAAAAAAAAATCATGACTTTCCTCCAAAAATTTTCAACCTCAAGACCTGCTACTGCTTATTTACGTCTATCGAACGGGACTCACAAATGTTTTTGTGATAATCAAATTACCGATTTCAACGTTCAGTTACAATTCATACGCAGATACCATAAGATGAAATTGGAGATAACCATTCCATGGACCTGTTTTATGATGATTTAGACTAAAATTTGGTCATGCATGTGCTCCAACTTTTCACGAGGGCGTCAAAGTCCAGGAATAATTTATAGAAATTATCCGTAAGGAGCAGCTACATGCGTATTCTCAGACAATGGACTTTCGTACGAGTGAGATTTGCCAGAAATAGTTGTGTAGAGCGGAATACCAAATTTCAGACTGAATTTACAAGTCAATTTTCAGGAAGAAGACCCCTGGTGTGATTAAAGGAGTCTGACAACTGACAGCGGCACAGAACTTATTACCTTTAGTAGCACGTGGTCTGTCTGCAGTCGAGGGTGTGCTCCCTGTAACAACAACAATGAACTCTGTACGAGGGCACGGCTGGATTTTAGATTTCGAAAATGCAACTTTTGAAATAACAAATGCATTTACGTTATGAATTGGCCACCATATTCTTGTCCACAGGCTGAAACAAATTTCAAGGCATCTGATCAAATAGAAAAAAAAATTGAATGTCCAATGCGTATTTGCACTTGACACGAAGCACATATTTTATGACCACAGACGATTACAAGCACAATCAGACAGGCTATGCAGACCGTAGTGGCATATCAGATATGGTCTACTAATGGAAAACATCTTGTCCAGTTTTGTTCTGGAAGCCATTCGGGCCCGCTCACATGTGCATTTTCATGTGTGAAAAAATGTACAGTGTCAACCGACCGACTGAAATTTGGTCGTGTAAGCGCTTCCACTTCACAATTTCATAATCAAGGTTTAACCACAGAACTCTATCCCTGGGTAGATTCAGTAACGCCAAGACCTCACTAGGACCTTTTTAGAAAAGCAAGACTTCACGAGATTACGCGAGATTTGTATTTTAAACGAGTCAGAACGTGGTTTTTGCGAGATTTTTCTAGTCCCAAACTGCTACTGAACTCTACCCAGGGCTAGGGTTGTATGGTTTAACCAAATAATTATGAGGCCAGTACAGTAGAGAAATAATTTTTAGAAATTATCTCAGTAAGGTGCAATTATGTGCGTATTCTCGGAGATTTTGGACTTTCGAACGAGTTAGCTTTATCAAAGATAGTTGTGTCGACCAGATTTCTGATTTAATTTTTAAGTCACGTTTAATGAAACAGACCTCTGTTGACATTAAATGACTTCACCAACTGACAACAGTACATAAGTGGAGTCTCCAGCAGTTGGGAGTATGTATCCTGAAACAACGCTCAACTCAGTACGAGGACTCAGCAGGATTTTGCCGGATTTAAAAACACAATGCAACTTTTGAAATAACAAATTCATAAATTGACCACCGTGTTATTGCCTACTAATTGCCACAAAATTCAAACTATTAAGAAAAATCTGTTTTTTTTCTGGTTAAATAGATGAATAAGTATTCCCGAACCCCGAAAGTGTTGAACGATGTAGATATATCTAGAGGTTAAAACTGCTTAGGTGAGACGCCAATTGTCTTTCTCTCCTATTTTCGCTTGCATGTCCATCTCAAGCCTCCGTAGCAAAAAAATCCTTACGGACGCCGGGTTGTGAACACCACACGAACGTCAATTTTTTAACAATTCTGAGATGTCTCTTCAAGGGAGTCGTATGGAGATCCAGCGTTCGTAGACCGGTTGCTATTAGGCCTGCACGTGAATTGGCCAATGTGAAACAAGGAAACAGTGATAAAAAGACTGTAACAGTTGTACATTATACTTCAAATGAAAGCCCTTGAGCTGCTCTATAGCCGATATATCAAACGTCTACTAAGAATATCGAATTAGTGACACCCTTTTCCTCAACACTCGATAGTATAGCTTTGTGATTTGTGCACAGTCGAAAAGAAATACAAAAAGTTACATAGTACTCACCATACGTGATTCTTGGTTTTTCGGTAGCTTTTGTAGTTTGTTCTAAATTAAATAATAGACATTTTTATGAAATTGCCAAATGATGCAAAACAGACATTGCAAGTTAAACCCGTTATAACCGTCTAATCCAAGTTTACAATTAGTTACCCCATCATTAAGGCTAAAAGTTCAGATCTGAACTTGAAATTTCTAGTTTTTACTAGAAATTTAGATTGTTAGCATGAATCTTAGGGTCATCAAATTCGAACTTGAACTAGAAATTTAGATTGTTAGCATGAATCTTAGGGTCATCAAATGCGAACTTGAACTAGAAACTCATTTGCATCATAAATTATAAACTCGAACACACTTACCATAAGCTTGCACAAAATTAGACCGGACAATAAGAAAAATAATGTGGATTTCGATTTTGAGAAGAAATTTACATCCTGACAGCTACTGTCGATCGACTGGTTTATTTCTGAAGAAACCACGTTTTATCTAACAACGACCATCAAATTGAGTCAACAAGGAAAATACGTCCGGCGCTATTTCAAACTATTCCATACGAAGACAAGAATATGTCGCGGTACCGTCTTGATTTATGGTAAATTCTTTACTTAAAGGGGAGATAGGCGATTACGTCATAACTAGTACCGACAATCTCTGTTCTATCCTGAACATGCGATCTAGAGCTGTACTATTAAAAAACACCTGTGGGGTGAGCAATGACCACGCAGTCCCCGATTACAATCTGGGAGATAGCAGATAACACAGAGTTCCGTCGCAGTATATCGAGTTTTTCCCCCATTGTAGGCAATTATCGTGCCCCTCCAGTCGAATCAGTTATCAATCGAGTAAAATCGATAAGACGGTATACAAAGTTACTGAGGAGTCAGTGGAAATCTCTAGTTGGCTGTTTAGACTCGTTTGCACTGCTCCATGTGCGTCGTTCGAGGAAACAGTTAGCTCTTTTACAGTCTTCCATGGCTATAGGGTACCGTAATTTCAGTGTCAGTAGGTTTTCATCAATATGCGCAGAAATGTAGCTAATCAGAGGCGAATCAAGGATTTTGAGTTCAGGGGTCCAGGGCAGAGTAATAGAGAGAATTTTGCCGTCAGATATTTGCACCCCGAATTGGTAAATGGAATCTGGGAGGATTTTATGCTTATGAATAATAGTCGGAAGTGTTTCTCCAAACAGCGTGGTCGCTTTTTCCCACGCTTTCACCAGGGGTCTTATGATGATCCCATTAGCTCTAGCACGCCCCCAAGGAACTTTGATTGGGGACATTTACGGTCGAGATACCCTCATATCCTCTCTTCTCGACTTCTCGCGTCGGTCTTGCCAGAGCAAAAAATAAATGCCTTTTCAGTGGTACACACTTTCCCATTCTCCCTGATTTCGTGAGCTAAGTCAACACAGCTCTCCCGTTCTCTCTCATTCCTACAAACTCTCTTGAGGCCTCTGACTAACTTATCCTCGTCTAATATAACGGTTGGTCATCCTTAGGATGTTTAGTCGTACAGTATCCTAAGGAATTAAACCACCCGTTACGCACAACTTCAAATGATCCACGCGCACCACGACTACACTAGCACTAGGTTCCTTATAATTTTTACAAAGGTATTCTTCTGTCAGCTTCACTACAACCAAAGAAAATCCTTGCCACCCCAGATATGACTTTGGATGAATAGTGGGCGGGTATTGTCTATAAACAAAACTTTCATCTCATATTACTTCTGTCGCCTAGAGTTGTTGTGTAGGTTCTGCTTGGGAAATTTGGAGCAAATTGAGAACAGAAGATCTCAGTCATTCTACATATTCATCCAAACATGAAGCAGATGATTATGCATTCGCGTCCACCCAACCATGATATCAATGAGAAGCAACATATTGCGACCAAAAATCAACTTAATGGGGATATTTTCGGTTTTACCGGTCAGTAAAAACAAGTTTCGGCGATTATTGTTGGATGGTATAGGCTTTTTGGAGCTTTAGTCCTGACCAGAGCTACAAAACAATAAAATCCATTGTGTCTATGAGTTAACACAAATCGCCATTTATGGCCTTTAAAAATAAAGGCAGCCGGTGACTTTACTAGTTGAGTTCTTTATAAATACCACGACGTTTAAGACGGACTTAACTACGCCAACAGGGTGTTAGACTGAAACCGTTGGGATACCAGATTCGATTACGCGCTGAGGTTTATCTCAGAAAATCACTAATCTCACCTCGTCGCTTTAATTGGAGTATGGCAAGTGCTGTGATGAACAGATTGCTGCTGATTGAAAAGTTGGGGTTGAATTCACGCTAACAAATGACGTCTCCGTGTAGCAGTCCGTCATATGCACCTACTTTTCTGATCATTTCTTGAATTAATATTATGTCAGTTTTGTTTTTTGTTAAATTGAAATGAAATAGCTAAAATGTGAAATTCAATCAAGTTTCTGTAGTGTTGCTATGAGATGAAATGACCAACAACGTAGAGGATTCGACAAATTGGAAGAAAGGCGCAGAGTCCATTCTTGTTGATTAGTGAAGCAGGCGAGTTATTTGTAAGACTACTAGACCTTACCATCGGACTTCACTTGTTCCCTGACTGTGTTAGACTGTAGACAGGTACCTCGTTGGTGCTGCTACCTAACGGCGTGACTGGCAAGTATTTGGCAATAGACTTTCAAGAATCTGTTTACTATCCTGCTTTTATCATCCAAGTAAGACAATTGATGGTGCATTTGTGGTGGACGACAGAACGACAATTGGTTAAAATCAGTAAAACAAATTTTAGTATGCATATCTTTGTAACGTAGTATACTCCATAGTCGTGCGCATCAACTGAGCAACCCTTAAGTGTGAAAAAAAGGATGCCACTCGACAAAAACGCGAGCTCAGACATTTCGTGGTAAAAAGTCCGGGACTGGTTTACTATTGCCCCTGAGACTATACACTAGCGGATATAAAGGAGCCAGAGAACCTACCCCTTATCCCAGCTTAGCCACGATCAGAAAAGCAACTACCAGTTTTTGGAGATAGGCGAAAAAAATTTCTTCCGAAAATTGCAAAGATCCGCCGATAATTTCAAAATAGGTCATCGATTTTTTTATAAAAATCACGAGCTAACAACTAAAAAGAAATTGTGTGATTGTCATACAAATAGTACTGTCTGGTAATTACCTGTGTTTCCTTTGCAAATTTTGCAAGATTTGGGGCAGTATCTGGTCATGAAATCCACCTTTTTTTGATCCGAAGAGTAGCACGCTCCATTTTGAGCCAATTTCTGGCAATCTCTGTGGAGATCAGCACCTGTGAATACGTACGTACGGAACACAGCACATGTAGTTTCAGATCAAGAATATGCACAAACGTTACGTATATTTGTACAACGAAAACTTCATGATAAACTGTGGCTTACCACTCTACAATAGTCACGTTGTCAAGCTCAGTGTAAACTGCTATAAAACATTGGGAATATTTCGCTTTAATGCATCTATTCCAAATAATAACTACAAAATGAACAACAGCAACAGAACTAGAAATTACAGTGAGGTAACTTGTCAGATCAATTCGAAGTCGGCCGCCGGGCCCTCCCTGCCGTCAAGCGTAAAAGTGAAAGATTCCATGCAGCGTCTCAGTAATTTGGCTCCTCTGAGAATACCAGCTTGCCAAATTCGCCACCTCAGATTGCCGGTGGCGACCTCTACCTAGAGAGCTTCACTCGCTAAACGCCTATTTCAAGTAACGAAAAATAACATTTGCAAAGCTAAAGTTTGACCGCTTACCCAATGTAGTGTCATTTGTGAGTTTGTGTGCCCTAAGGACGGATGTCTTCATTCAAATATAAAAAATAATTGTATGACATTTTGCTGTTTTTCTTGTCGCTTATCCATACATCTACAGAATGTCAGTAGGCAATTTTTGCAAAAACATGAAGGGAAAATCAGCCGTCAATATATTATGGAAACACACCTATTCCGTACATTGAACACGATGTGCAGTGACAAAAACCACAGAACTCGAGCCCCAGAATGCCATCTTCGATCTGGCGCTGGTGAGATTGCGTCGCGCATGCGCGGAGTTTGTTTACATCCGTTTGTTCTGGTGTTGGTTACTGCTACTGTCACTAATAAAAGTGTTCGTAACTCCGCCCCTTTTTTACTGAATTGCATACGAGTCATATCATTACGATGCCCTCTATCAGTTCTCGATGGTGTATGATTATATCAAAAGTAAACGATAAGTAATTTGATTCGTAAGTCATTGTCATATTCGCATACCTGACGGGCTTAAAAATATTTTTTAATTCTAAAAATTAAGAGTTAGAAAAATGAGAAAATGAACCAGGAAATGAACCATATATGTTTTATAAATGAATAATTAAAACAACAGGAAAATAATTTCCGTGATGCAGGATCCCTCGCAATTGCTGTGAAGAATTTAATTAGACATTCATCCAAAATTATACCTATTAACTGGACCTTTGGTACCCTTTGATGCAGTTCTTCAATAAAAATCCAGGAAGCATTGATATTTACAAAAATTCAATAAACTAATTACTCCAACTACCTATCTGAAATTTGTAGATAGGACTTTCTGATAGATAAAAATGAGCAAACATATATTGTCTAACTTTGAAATTTGCTGTGTATAGATCATTTCACACCACAACTCAGGAACACAAGTTCGCGAAAACAGCATCTTAGATTTCACTGAAACTTTCCATTTTAATAATTACTTATTAAACTCAAAAATGTTGTTAGGATTTTTAAAGTAATTTTATTGTAGTGTGCTTTAGAAGAATGGTCATTTATTTTATTTTACAAAACTAATTTACTTTTTGACTGTAAATTTGGCGTAAAAACCAAAACAAACGAGTAATCGAAAATTCCCGACATCATTTTTGAAAATTCAGCAACAAAATGAGTGAACTAACTTTTATTCATCTCACTACTTTCAATAATATTTAACAGTGTGAAACTTGGGTTACGTACGAAAACGGGCACCCTTTGATATAGGTTGTCTCAGACGTGTTAGAAATCCTCATACAGCCTAATCGCGCTTTTAACTTTTTTGGGTGAATGTGATGCGTCCTATGGACATGAGTACACTCGAAACGTTATCTTACGGGCATAAACGCCTCAATGAAATATCATGCATAATCGCCTCCGAATTCTGGTGCCTCGGAGTTTTCGTTGGAAATGTTCTCGGAGATGAAAACACGCATTCAAATATTGATCGGTATACATATGAATATGCCTATACCAGTGGCTGATTTTGACTCATCCAGAATTCTTCAAGATTCCATTTGCCAGTTCCGGGTGCTAATGTCTGACGGGCAAAATTCTGGCTAATGCTCTGCTCTACCTCCCCCAATTCACTATCCTGGATCCGCCCCTGTACACACACACACACACACACACACACACACACACACACACACACACACACACACACACACACACACACACACACACACACACACACACACACACACACACACACACACACACACACACACACACACACACACACACACACACACACACACACACACACACACACACACACACACACACACACACACACACACACACACACACACACACACACACACACACACACACACACACACACACACACACACACACACACACACACACACACACACACACACACACACACACACATATTATTTCTCATCACTAAATTAGAGGCCTTCATATTCTTGTAATAAATAATTACATCTAGCTTGTCTTTAGTATTAACACCTCTTGTATTATTATAAATTATGTTCTTTAGGACTTGTTCATCTTGTACATAACTTTTGGACATAAAATTTTTGTAGAATAGTTTTTTAACATTACCAGAAAATGTTTGTACATGATAATGGTGTTCAACTTTTTAGACAAACCGATTAATGTGCTTATCCACAAATGAATTTGTGTAACCATTATTTATTAGAAGTTGTTTACATGTTAGACTTCACTAATGAACAGGTTCCAGTCCGACGAAATAGTGTGAGCTCTCTTTAAAAGATTGACTAAAACAGCTATCTTATAACGCTGAAGACAGTCACTTGCTTGTCTATTCATCCGTCTTGATAAGACTGTTGAAATCCCAAGCAATATGTAATTCTGGACAGCAGTGATTATTTTGACAAACTTACTCAGTTAAGTTTGAGTCTGTTAGTCGTACGCCCATACTTGATTAAAAAGGGATTTCAAATCACATCAAGACGGTGAATAGACAAGCAAGAAAGAAGATCTTTAATGACATGGAAGGTGATTTCTCTGAAGGTTATCTTTATGGCAACCCTAAGACACATAAAGTTAATAATCCAATGAGACCTGTCATTTCTCAAGTTTTAACACCTAGGTATAAAGTGTCTAAAAGTATTCAAAGTCAGTAAAGTATCAAGTCACGTGATGACTTCCTTGAGATTTTGCGTACCACTGTACCTATTACTGGCTGCCAACCAATGTCACTGGATGCAGAGTCGTTATTCACCAATGCCCCAGTACTTGAAACCATAGATATTATTATTAACATGTTTATAAGCATCCAAATTTGAAACCTGAGATTCCAAAGGACATACTTAAAGAAATGCTATTAACTTGCACTACGAAGGTACCATTTCGACATGTAAATGGTAAACTATTTTTGCGGAAAGATGGTGTTAGTATGGGTTTCACATTAGGCCCAAGGTTCGCTGAATTTTACATGTCAGAAGTTGAAAAACGAGTTAAAAGTAACATTGACCACATTCCTAAATATGTTTGATATGTTGATGATTTTTTCGTCTATTGTAATTTTGATGAAATGGTAATGCTTAAGACTGTGCTTGAGAACCAATCAGTATTGAAATTCACTCATGAAACATCTGTGAATGATAAGATACCTTTTTTAGATGTACTTATATGTAACCCAGGCACAAGATTCATCACATCAGTTTATTACAAGCCCAATGACAAAGGTATTTGTCTCCATGCTGATAGTGACTGTCCTGAGCGTTATAAGATAGCTGTTTTAATCAATCTTTTAAAGAGCGCTCACACTATTTCGTATGACGGGAACCTGTTCCTTAGTGAAGTCCAACATGTAAAACAACTTGTAATAAATAATGGTAACACAAATTCATTTGTGGATAAGCACATTAATAGGTTTGTTTCAGGCTAATATTGTGGTATAACTTGATATTATGTGTGTTTTTATCGTCATAGTTGCGCATGCCAACTTCGCGTGTTATATTACATCTGTCATTTCTAATGTGTTTTGTAAATAGTAGCCTGAAGATGAGATATGTGTCTCGAAATATCGCTTTATAAATTATGTTAGCTACTGATGTCATTTAGATTTTTATTGCACTGTTGTGATGTAGGCCTAAAGACAAGGTCTTTATTTAGAGAGTTTGAAAGAACTGAAATTAAACTCATAAAAAAACGATCAAAGTCGAGTCTTCAATAAAATATGTATATATACTAAGAGAACTATACAGATCCGGGGCATTTTTATATATGAGACCTTTACTGTGGGGTTACGAAAAATTGTGGGGTATATATAATGCCCCACAATTTCAGACCTATCAGAAACTGTTATTTGGTATGCACAGTGCCTCCACGTGTATTCTCTCAACAACTTGGTTTCATCACAACATCCTATATATAACTCTGTGCAGTCTCTCCCAAAAGATGTCACTGTTATTATGAGTGTCCTGCTACAGAGTGCCATATGTGACCTACATTGGTATATTGTTATGTAATGGCCATGGAGGATATTAAGTTACTTGACCTTCCACTGCAACAAGGGTCNTCCACATTTGCTGTCTACTTACACGCATATTCGCAGAAACAGGCTTTAAAACACCATTTCTTCATCTCATCTTCACGTGTCTTGCAGAAGTCATTTGCAACGTACAGCCGACATTTGTTATCGACCAACTCGGGACTGCCACCTTCTAGCGGAAGATTGTTAACGCATTTGTTTGGCTGTGGCGTAAGATGATAAACGGGATAAACTGAAAACATCGAGCACTTAAGAACTGGGCTACATATATAGTAACGTCATAACTTATCCGCTGGAGGTTAAATTTGATTTTTGCATGGCACCAAGTGCATTTTTCAGCACTGCAATCACACAACGTCATTGTTGTTTATATATCCAGCATGGGCCTAGGTCGAGTTCAGCAACAATAGGAGGGCGAAAAAAATCTAGCCAAAATACGTGCTCTCATTTAAAAACACCGTTGAAACTACAGTCACATGACGCATTAACTCCAACTAATGTAATATTTTAAATTTAGACCAGTATGTGCTGGTTGCTGGTAAAAAAGAGAGACGATGTAAACACGGGTACTTCGAATTTGCATTTACCATCACCAATTGGTTCCCAAAATATTAAACGGCATGTTCAACGTGAACACGACTCCATGGCTTTTCTAGTAACACACTCACGAAATCCGGAACGAATAGTAGATTTTGGTGGTCTGTTCTAAGTTCATCAAAAGACGTACAATGACGCAAGAGTTCTTCGATCCCTTTGTCAATATGAGGTCAGTAAACTACAGTCCGTGCACGTTGCTCCATTTTTTGCAACCCAAAATGCCTAATATGATGCAAGTCCAACACTTGTTTTCCCAATCTTTTTAGAATAAATATTCATGCACCATGAAATAATTAACCGCTTTCTGTTGTCAGTCTTTCTCCTAATTTTCTACAGTACGGTGTTTCAGTTCCTCAGAATTCATAGGACGTGGCCATCCGTTCTTGATATACAGCATTGCCAATGAAATATTAGAATCTTTTGAGGATTCTTTAATGAGAAATTTGGAATGAAAAGAATTCAGTTGGAGGCGTATCTGTTTAACGGAACACGCAACATTCATGCCTGTTTGCTCTTGCCCCTCACTGTCAAATTGCGGATTGTTACCACATCGTAAACGACTCAGTGCATCTGCATTCGAATGATCTGACGTCTTCCGATACTATATTGAATATTCATTCGATTTGCTGCCATTGCAGGAACTCCTTTAATTGGTCCGAAAATAGAAACTAAAGGTTTGGGATCAGTAACCAAAATAAATCGTTGTCCGTGAAGAAAATGGTGAAATTTCTTCAGCGCAAAAACGATTGCAAGAGCCTCGCGTTGAATTTGGCTGTATTTCCTTTGTGTGTCCGTGAGAGTCTTTGGAACTTTAGCAATTGGCCGTTCACTTCCATCCGCATAGCAATAAAAAAGAACAGCTGCAATCCTAAATTGGAAGCATCGGAAATTTCTAATTGTTTTGTCGGGTCGAATGGCAAAATTAGTGCATTCCGTTGTTTGGAGGTCGAATGATGATAAGGATTTTCTTGAATTTCAACCAGCATCTTTTAAAGCCATTGCAAAACGTCATCAATCCTTTTACGAAATTAGCTTCCACTTCTCAAAAAATCGTTTACGAATCATGAAAATTTTGTTTAAATATATTCATATTTCTCTACCTTCACATTTAATACATGTGTCTAAGTACTACAACGTACGTGCATGGTGTTTCATAAAATCATCGGAAATGTCGTTGGCTGCGCAAGAATGGCCCACACGTTCAATATATAAAGACCATGCACCAGTCGGTAAACTCAAACTTATCTAATTTACAAAACAGTGCCATCTGTGAGAAAACCAATCTCGGAATAGGGCAACGTTTTCACTCACCCGCAAAAAGTCTTTGAGCTTACCAGGTGTTTTTCCACCACACAACCCACATGTTTTCGCACAGTACGTTTGAGCCAACAGAGGGCGTCTAGGATGCGGCCTGTCGCATTCGCCATCCCTTTTGATTTTCTTACAAACTGAAGCATCGTACACGTCATAACCTGCAAGCAGGAAGTGGAGATCTTGTTAACTAGTTCGTCATTACTCGCTTATGAACACAGTGAAATAGCAGAATATGGGAGATGTAATAGTGAGAAAAGACTGGTGCAAAGGAACAGAAGTGTGACGTTCATAAGAAATAACGTGCTTCCAGGGAAGTCAACGCAGGCAGTTTACACCACATAGGGGCATTGACTGTACATCAAAAAATTACAGTGTCAATGCCTATCTTCACTGAATTTCTAATCTTATACGTCAAAAGTTTCAAAACAGAGTAGGCTTGAGTAGCTAACAAATTACAAAAAGTCATCTTTCAACCCGATCACAAGGCCTACTTAATATAGCAACACACAGAACTATCGGTCTAGTTTTTAAAAGTTTTAGCATAAAAAGAAACATAACACACCAACAAACACAACTTGAAATAAACGTATTGCTTATTTTTGACAATTTTTTGCACTGTAGTATTCTTTCTGATTCGAACGGGACTGATTGGGCATTTGTCACTGCCTAGGGTTTCTCAGAATCTAAGATCGACAACGTGACTGCCGTGTTTGATGAGAATCTAACTTTCATCATAACTTCTCTTTGAGTCGCGCTCATCACGGTGGACATCGCCGCCAGTCCTTACATGCAATTATAGAATTCTGCACTGAGGCCATGTACCCGACATAGTTGCATGCCCGAGGGCATCTGCCCTATACTGCATGCGCGCACCCGGGGGGGGGGTGTCGGGGGGCTCGAACGAGGCCCCCCGTTTGGCGAAGTGGACAAAAAGGTCCGTCCCAGAGAACTGAACAAAAAGTCCGAGAAACGAGACAAAAAGTCCACCAAAAAGGCGCAAACGCAGCTCTGGATGTAGTACCCCGTTTTTTATTTTAGTCCGTCGGCTTCTTTGTCGGTAAAAAGTGCACATCATCGGAAATTCGAGCCCCCCATACTAAAGGCTGGGTGTGCGCATGTACTGGCCAGCTGACACAAAGAAACGCTAATGTTGACACAGTGCTTGAGGTTGAAGCTAACGAGCTTAAAACGTTTGAAGTGCAAAGGCCAGCGGGATTTTATACTTCGCTTGCAAAAAGATAGTTACATTTGACGTTTAAAGACACCGAATTGTACTTGCAGAAAGTGCTGTCATGATCCATGATTTAATCTCATATTCGAGTTATCGACCTACAAGTGAACCAGCGAGATTTTGATCTGTAACAAATGCTTTCTACCCAGTCGAATGCATACCCCACTAATAATTTACGCCGATGGAAGAATCTGAATTGCTATTGGACAGCCGAAACTAAAAAAATACTACATCAGAATTTACTTTACTGGTTATTAAATTCTCCAGTGATTTAAATAAAATTCCCGATTTTAATTTTAACAGTAAGGTTGGTGAAATAAAGAAGGCTACAGAAATGAGGGAAAAAACTGGACATTTGTACATAACATACATACATAACACATATGGTAATTTCTATACACATCCGGTTTGCATCAGCTTAAAGAGGAGTGCGTAGAATAATGGTATACATATCTGTTTGCTGCCGTTTTTGCAGTATCTGTGACCTGGTACCGAGACCATCATTACATACAAAACCACACCATAATGTGAAAACTAAGGTTCTAAAAAGGTATTCAGACGGAGAATACAGATGCAAACACTTGCTTAAGCTATTAAGAAGTCAAATTTTATGAGTATTTCATACTGCTGACGAACTCCAAAGATTTTTTGATCGGTAAACCAAGAAGTACTAGAAATGTGGACTTTCCATTGGAGAGATATTAGCTCTCTTTAATTTTGAGACTAAAGACCAGTCTGTCTCTAACCACTTAACGACAAGAGACAAAGAGCATTTGCAACTCTCAGATACGTGCGAATAGAGTCGTCATCGGCGTACGAAGAGTAGGACAAGTTAAGAATGAGAAAATAGCACTTGTGTTCGCCAGTCTCATACGTGAGCAAAGTTGTTAAAACTAAAGATGCAATAATAAAGCTCAATCAACAAGGTTCATCCGAATTTCTTAAGTGGCTAACCGATACTAGGTGATGACAATTACCCACAAAAGGTGACAGAGGGACACATTTTGATAGTTTCCGCTGAAAATGCGGCATATAAATAAGTATCAAGGACAAAAAACAACTTCATCATGTTCCTTATCGTGGCTCAACAGAAGTTTCATGTCGCGAGAGAATACCAATACCCAGAAGCTTGCTTCAAAATGTTTTGTGACGGACAACACTGAGTCTCTGCTTTGATGTGCTGACACTACTAAAGCGAGAAGCTCCGGAACTCCACGACTATGCAATCTCCAAGGTCGATGCTGTATTGATAAAAAGAACACTTCTCGCAGAAACGCAGGCACTATGCCTGAAATTTTGGCAATCTAAGCGATAAGATGCAGTTGCACAGTTGCTGTAACATATGGAATAGGCAAAGCAGAAACAATTGCTGTTACTTTGAAAGGCTGCAAACAAGATTCAGCTAAACCAACCATCTGCAGACTTTGGTAATGTTAGACGCAGGCTACAACATTGTGGGTGCTTTCTACGATAACGCAGGACAGCACTCGTTAACGACAGATACAAGTCAACCCTTACAGGCACAGTAAACAGGGGAATCAGTATTTAGCACCATAGTTCTGAAGCTTACCGCTAAAGACTAAGGTTTTTGAAGGAAACTACTCAAGGCACACCTTCTAATTTCTCAATTGTACAGTTCCCGTTCTTGAACTTTACATCCACTCCTTGTCAATCAGAATGTGGATGGGAGACAGACGAGACCGATGAATATCTCACTCCTCGCATTAAGAAGTGTATGAAGGACTGAGTACTTTAAGCACTTGATGATATCCCTTGTGCGGCGGTGTTACTGAGGAACCATTCAAAAACGGAAAACGCGGTTAAACGTGTTACAGTAATAAACAAAACATAACCTCTTTCAGTTATCTTGATCTAAATTAACATCTATTACATATTTACAAATATGCTGACAAGTTACACAAAACTTGGGGCGAAGACAGGGTCGAACGTCAGCACCAACAGTCCAACACTTGAAACTTGCGACGCATCTTCAGCTCTTCGTCACCGAAACGTCCGCGTGACACGTTCCACAGACTCCACCGAAATAATACAGTCACTTTCTATGAACTAGACGTTTTGTCCACACCATAGCAAAGGCTCACCACACTAACAAATAACGCACAGTATTTTGAAAATATATGAACAAAACGTAAGAAAGTCTAACTTCAGTTTTCAAAAAATTCATCACACATGTCTGCTCACCATTGCCGACCAAATAAAACTCTCGGATAAACCCAAAACTGTCCCCTAGCGGTAATACCTAACAGTACGGGACGTCAGTTCTCTTGTACAGCATTATGTGCCTAGATTTGCGCCAGTTCTTCAAACTAAAAAAAATGGACCGCATTCTTTTAAATACGATACCGAAGACATAGAAAATGACCACCGCCTCTGCTGGCATCTTGTAGAGACGATGGTCATAGTCAACCGAATTCGAAGATAACTCAATTCGAGCTCATTGTCAGACGTTAGATATGCATTTTGTTGTGCGCGTTTGGGTCAAAGCTGTACATTTAATAATAGTATACAACACTCATGACTCACGCACGCATGCATGCACGCCGACATGCGCAAATACAAACATACACACAAACCATGCGCGCACCCAGCCTTTAATATGGGGGGGGGCTCAAATTTCTGGCGATGTGGACCTTTTGCTGACAAAATGCGGGTGGACTAAAAAACGGGGTACCACCTTCACTGTGCGTCTGTGCCTTTTCAGTGGACTTTTGTCTCGTTATCTCGGACTTTTTTGTTTCTCTGAGGCGGACCTTTTTGCCCACTTCGCCAAATGGGGAGGGGGAGTGGCTCATTCGAGCCCCCCGAGCCCCCCCTCCTTGGGTGCGCGCATGCAAACACAAACGTAGTGCATAATGTAAAAATTTTTCGCCCGTCCTTCCAATGTTTGGGCTTGTCCTTCCCATATGAAGGTCGATCCTTCAAGTCAAGTCAAGTCAAGTAAAGTCAAGTCAAGTCAAGTCATTTTATTTATAGTCGATTTAGTGAAACAAAGAGGCTAGTACACCGACAAATAAATAGATAAGTCATAAAATAAATACAATAAATAAATATACATATGTGAAATTAAAACAAAATTTAAAATACTATGTACAAGTTTAACAAAGTTGAGCAATTAGCACCATAGAAAGGAGATTATGTTTGATTAAAAAATCACAGATACTGCACTTACAGGGAGGCTCAGTCCATGCGTTTGCATGCTGCATAAAAGTCTTTAAACGTAGGCACGATCTCGCCTCCTCTGATAATGAATTCCACAAATTAGAGCCATAGGCTCTGAAAGATAGTAGAGCATACCGAGTAGTTCAGCATTAAGGGATGTTTGTTCTATTGGATGATCTCAAGTTATATGGGGTCCTGCGAATTGTAAGAAGGTCCCACAGAAATGGGGGTGACAAGTGGTTCAAAATTTTGAAAGCCTCTTCTAGAATCATTCTCTGTCTACCAAGCTCAAGAGTAGGAAGATTAGCTCTCAGTAATAGTGTTTCATATGGGCTAGAGAAATCATCAAAAACAAAACGCAGAGCCCTGCATTGAACTCGTTCAATCTTATGTGTATTGAGATGGCCACAAAAATGCCAGATCAAACCACAGTAGAGAAACTGGGATAAAATAAAACATTGAAATATCCTATCTTACGCCACCAACGTCCTTACCATTTTTGGGTCGGTCCTCCACTACTGATGGGTAAGCTTCATTCAGAATGATAAAGTCTCATTTTCTTTCGCCTTTGCACAACGGCTCTTCAAATTACAGTCATACTACGTGTTTGTGGGGAAATTTATTGCTATTTACCTTCACAATAAAAATCCACAATCAATTGCTAAGTACTACTATGCCGAATTCAGGGAAGTCTAAGTCTATCAGAACAGTTGCAAGCGTACACGTTTCCGCAGGTAGACATCAATGTTGGGGAGGGATATTCCTGACCAGTTTTGAAGATGACAAAAGGTGTGCCTTTTTCAAAAAAGGTGTGCTCAGCAGATTAAGTGTAATAAAAGTGGTAACATACAAAAAAATAACAACGGAGTCATGTTTTATCCGACTGTATGTTAGTTGACTAGAGTTTTGCGTTTTTAAAGGCGTGCCTGGGGGGCGCACTACTGCAATGTACTTTATTCGCTAATGGCGCAAAGGCGCAGTCCAGGAATATCCCTGGGTGAGTAACAGTGACAGGCTTCCCACGATCCATTGTGAATGGAAATCTTTCTCTGTCTACACAAAGGTCAGTTTGCGCAGTGTAATCAAAATACTTACACGCTACCGTATCACATCTGTTGCAAGTTTTCATGCAGCGTACTTCCATAATTTCCGCGTGAGTTTCGCACTGTTTCAAAAGACGGCGCTGATGACAGTCATTATCCATGTCAAGACATTGTACAACTTCTTTCAGTTTTGACGCCGAGCAGAATCCACAAGTCTTCCTGCAACCATGTATCGACACACCTTCTGCATCTTGACAATTCGTGCCCAATGTCCGGATATCACAGTCACCCGCAGTGTCTTTACATTCTACGTCTGCCATGAAATGAACAGTGGATTTGGTTAGTACCTAGCAACATACATGTAATAAGAGAAAAAGTTCCAATTGTAATGTTCGTGCAAGAGCGGAGTAGAGGCCTCTTGAAGACGAAATAACGGTTTCCCAAAGATGACATAGCGCGTGATCTCGAAATCTCACGATCCCAACTTAATTATCGCGAGATCTCGACTTCATTATTCCGGGTCTCGATACTATCAACATAGTCTGTTTCCAAATGCCCACTGGTCTCAACTAATACACCGGGGTTCTCACAACGAATACTCAAAACAGTTTAGATAAGAACAGGTCTCAAACTAAATTGAATGCTTGGTTAGGGGCGTCGAGAGGGGTGGACAGGAGGGCCTACAACCGCGGGGACCGTGGAAGTTAAGGGGGCCCGGTACAGCAAAAACACAAGTTCCCGAAGTTTGTCCGGTCAGATTCAGTTGGACACGGATAATAACTCAGAAAACCACGAGACCCTCAAAATTTGACGGGAACAGTTTTAAAAATTCTTACGTTCATATATGTGTCTGATGACAGCTGGAAACCGACGAGACAATGTAGATTACGTTACGTTCAGTTGAATAATTTACAATAGTGTATGATATGAGCTGCTGGCATTTTGTACTAGAAAATAAATGTTCTAACGGTAAAATATTTTTTCAGCGGCTTCTTTGCCAAAAAATATCCGAGTACCACCCAAACAAAACTGTAATATTAAAGAAGACGGTTCTTACTTATACTGTACTCCACGAACAATTTTACGCAAATGCACCTTTTTAATCGTATCCCTTAAAGCCTCATGTTTATGAGCCATTGTGATAGGCATACCATTTCAATAAACAATTCAAACGGCATTTGCACTGGAAAGTTTTCTTACATTTTACGTAATAGGGAAGATGACTCAAATTTCAACGCTTATAAAAGCACACGCAATCCTATCTGGCGTGAAACCGAGTATAACGCTTATGGTCTCACTGAATACAAGTAAGTGACAATATTAATGAAAATAAGATTTTTCACCTTCAACATGTTTCGATGTCTCAAACATCATCATCAGGACAAAACCACAGGCGCTTGGGTTTATCGCAAATGACGTCACTCAATAATATATATATAAGAAAACATAAAGGTTGGACACTCGAAAACTGTTTGCTCAGAATTTTCTACTCAAATGTGCATGGAACTCCACGAAACTAGCATCGGACAACTCTTAGAATACTTTCTTTCATTCGATCTCTTCAAATTGCCTTCGAGTGGTGATTTGGCGACAAAAATGCCAAAAGAATGCCAAAATCACAAATTCAAGGAAGTGATTCCGTGATGTCATGGCAGACGGTCTTGGCACATCCGGGTTTTCGACGGACGCTCCCGAGCTAAATCCGAAAGTCTAATTTCGCGCGGCTTTCATCGTCAATCCCTCGACTACTTGATCATGAGAAGCAGAGAGCACTTTATTGTCAAATAAATGTAATTACTCACATATTTGTGTCAAATATAAATTATCGTGATACTGTATTGATATGCGAAGTTTTTGGGTACTGTGATTTCTTATGAAGGTTTTACTTTTGGCCAAAACCATGGAGTTAACTCGTCGGCCACGCGCATTGTAATACTTGCACGGACTGCGTTTCTTGGCCGAGTGTGTGTTGTGCTTCAATCAAAAAAGTGCGTTATGTCAAGATGAGAAACAATATACGCCAGTTTATGTAATAAAATTCTAAGTTAAGGGCTAAAATGAGCCGTCAGTGGAGTAAAGTTACAAATAATCATTAAAATACTAACTTTAACATTCTCAATTAGTTGAGTTTTGGATTAGAATTATTGAATTTGAAATATAGGTTGCTTGCTCAAACTCGAAGTTTCACCTACGACAGGCATACAAGTTGAAGCACAACTGAAATCCGTCATGTTTACTATTTCAGGTCCTTGAATTCAGAGTTTTGACATTGTTTTGGAAATTCCATCGCCAATTCACCACTCACGAAGACAGTTAATGGGATCTAGGAAAGATAAGGCTTCGAAGGTTTATGCAACACCAGACTGAGGGAGGTGCACGCAGATTTTATTTGGATTTTGGACGGTTGAAGTTGGGAGCCTCGGCTTGGCAAAGTTTAAGTGTCCAACCTTTATGTTTTCTTATAGTATATATATTATTGAGTGACGTCATTTGCGATAAACCCAAGCGCCTGTGGACAAAACAAGGCCATCTACAATCTTGACCCACACAGTGCACAGTAGACCTATCAGGACATCTGGAGAGTGTCGAGTCTTGTCGTGAAGTGATTTAAGCTAGCACCGCAATAACTGTTCTTGTTAAAGGAGAATAAAGTACTTCCGGTAATGCATGTTTTTGTGTTGGATTATATAATTCACCAACGTCTGTTGCTTTTGGCAAGATGTCGCAAAGAGGTGAGAAGGGTTTACTAGAGAGAATGTATTGTCATTTCAGCTTCTCTCGCAGCTTGGAACCTTTCCTTTCTGTTGCGGCCGATTGTTGCCACTTTGCTGAGAGTGCAAATGATCTTGTGATAGACGACCAAACCAATGAGATAAATATAGCTAGTCTATGTATATAGCTCATTGGACCAAACATCATCTGTGATGGAAATAGATCATCCAGCTGCGATGTATTCCGCCACTGCAGTAGACCACTGTACCATTTTTCCTTGTCCTTCCTACATTTGCTCTGCCAGTATCCCGACTATGTTTGACCTGTGCACCCATTACTTTCACAACGGCCTCATCATGGGACTGTGGGTAGTGTGGCAAGAATGTTAAATGACGTACCCCCAGTCTCAGAGAAAGTCCTGGGAAGCTCCATGAAAGTTTCCGGTGACCTCAGAGCGCTAGTGTTTTGCTCGTTAGGCAAATTTCACGCTAACAAGATTTGCACGCAAGTTAACGAGAAAGAGTGTACCGTTTACACCAGAGTATCAAGCGAGCTCCTCGGCACATCAAGGGCTTGATGTTGCCGTCACGGATTGAGGGGAGGTACTCGCTATTCTTGGGTTTGACTGAACATGCGCCAGATAAACTAGACAACGAGTTGTAAGTTTAACGAGTTTATATCGCAGCCGACAATACAACGAGGCGGAACCGGAAGAGCTCCCACCAAACACAGTCGTACGAATAACAATACAATGGCGTGATTGCCTCTTCTGTCACAGAAAATGAGGCAAACTTTGCACTAAGAACGGGTAGTAGAAAACAAAATCAGTAAACACAGTGCTAATAAGATTCCCAGTTACTATGGCGTTAACAAAGTACAAAGTAAAATCAGTCATAAAGCCAATCGTCCGTTTGCCAATGAGGTTTGTGGCGCTGCCTTTGCGATCTTCTCTGGGCCTCCGGATGAGCAGGGAAGACGGCTGGCGGGATGCATCAGGGGGAGGAACAGTGGTGGATGGCACAGCTGGGGCGGCAAGTGGGCCACGTGAAGGTAGTACACCGTCGTTGCACCATGGAGCTGGATCACATTACGAGGGCAACGATGAAACGGGATACTGGAACAGCGGAAGACGGTGGGAACTCGTCGTCGTCATCGTGGCCACAAGGGGCAGTGACAGGTGATGCAGCTGGAATGTCAGTAATCTCTGACGGAACCCGGTAACACTCGCTACGTTTGACACGGTAAGAAGCATTACGTAATTGGTCTGCAGAAAATTTCCGAACACTAAACCACACGCTATCGGAAGCAACCACGAGGTATCGTGGACGGGGTCTGGTCTTGTCGCTATCAGAGTACAGGTAAACGAGATCGCCGATGGATGCGTCGCATTCTACTGTCTGGTTGGTCAAAGGAGCCTTGGATCGTGCACTAGATCCATGGTTGATGGTGCGCCGTTGTCGTTGGGAAGAGATCAACAAGTTGTCATGAACTGGTATTTGGCAATTGGTGAACTAGTCGCGCTGAAACCACATCTTTCTGGCAGACAATCCGGTGGAGCGAAGGCGGCTGTTCAATCGAACAGCAGCAACGGCCAGCTGTAAGGAACTGACATTGCCGGCTCCATGCTGATCATGCAGTAACTCGTGTGACAACTCCCGTATGGCCTTCTCTGCGACAGGGTTATGGTTGGAATTCTTGATGCGTCCGATCTCAATTGAAATGCGATGATTTTCTAGTTTTTCCTTTTGAAGAGCCTGGAAACCTGAAGCCGGATCTGTACGGATAACTGCACGAGGGCCGTCTAACGAGCGCAGTTCGAGACACATTTGGAGGAGACCATTTCGAAGATCCTCGAGGTGTTCAGTAGCAATGATACAAGCCGCTGTGTAAGAAGAGACGCACTCTCGGAGTACCAAAATCCAGGAAAAGAGCGCATTGAACAACATTGATGGCACATGCGTGTGCAACGATCAATGGCAAACTCTAAATCAAGTGCAAAGAAGTATCGTTGGGTAACAAGTTTCAGTTGATGGGAGGTGGGGTGATCCAGCCGTAAATAAAGTGCAATGAGTAAGCCGTCCAAGATAGGACGTGGAACGATGATGCGTTCTTCATAAGCGACGAGAGGCTTGTCTAGCCGAGCTACAAGTAAACCATCTGACGNTTGAGATGAGAGTGTACTCGCCGTAACTCGGGAGACTCGGACTGAATGGATACCCAAGATGACCTCGTGGTGAACGGAGTTTTGTGTTCTCCCTGAAGGACCTCGGCAGCAGTCGCGCGGAGCACCACACAATCTTCCTGAGTGTTCACGAAAAGGCACACTTGGCAAGAAGCGTCGGTTCACTCTGGGCTGTGGCGACTCGCAAAGACGGAGACGATGTTAGTGGCACCAGATACGTGACGAACGATAGCCTGGTAGCGAGAAACGGTGGAGAGAAACGTCGACACGCGAGGACTGACTGAGAATTCGCCCCTACAGAGTTTCTCGAAAGCTTGTACACAAGGCTTGCTGTCAGTAAGTAAACAGGTCTCGACGTTATTAAAATTGCCAGGTCACATTTTGCGACCTAGCCAAAATCCCAAGTCGCATTTTCAAAATCCAACTCGCATTCATAAATGCCAGGTCGCAAATTTTCCCTCCATTTTTACGCGCAAAAATTGATTTTTTAGATTATGGAGAAAATGTTTAGATTATGCTTTTACCTGCAGCGTTAAATACCCACAAATTTCAGATCGTAAAATTGACTTCTTTCATGCAGATACGACGTTACTGTTCTTCACGACCACCATTGAAAGGCTCCCGAGCGCAAGGCAAGTTGCCGACGTGAAAGTTGAATCAGTGCTCTCTAACTGACACGGGCATTCGAGTAGCTAAGTTTGCGATGTGAAGAGGGAGAAAATGCCCGATGAAAAAGTGAAAAAGTATCCTGGATTTTGCTAGGTCTGACCTACTACTGTCTGTCATAAAAGTCGTTAAAGATTCAAACTAACTCGGAGTGCAAATTCCCTCCACTTTTTGTTCGCAGCCCAAATTTTGCAACTTAACTCGACGTTTGAAAAACATCTGTCAAAGTATCCGTGAAACGATGCCCTAACCGAATGACCTATTTGGATGCACGGGAACAATTCAGTGCAAATTTCACAACAAAATGTGATACTTATGCTGTTTACGTACTCAACAATTAGTTTTCCATGAAATGAATAGCCTCAAAATAATTCCCGATTCCCTCCGTGCGGGTTTCCATCGGGTAATGACGAGTTTGCTCCTCAATATACCTTCCAAGCACGGGAAAAATAGGTCAGTCACAAAACGACACGCACGTTACTAGTGTTAACTTTCTTTCGGTGGCATAAAACAAAGCCGGGATTTGGTTTTTACGTGTTGAGAAAAGACGTTTTTTGAAAACTGAGTTTGTTGCGTAGAATGAGAATAACACACCCTATAGCCTGCGTGTAAATTTTAAACCACGCGCGGTCGTTTGCAGTGCGCTAGCCTGAACTGTGGGCGCTCAGTTGGAATTTCTCAAAAGTTGAGGGGGAACGCTTAGAGGATAGTCGGTAAACTGAGTGTTTGCGGTAATAGGATATTAAAAGACTGCAATGGTACAAAATAATACGATTTTTTCGAGACAAAACCTATCCTAGATACCGTTACCACCTACACTGTGCCCTTTTTAGCCAGCAGGAATGGTTTTGTTTTTAATTGCCCG
>NMRA01000164.1:644202-683919 GCA_002633005.1 Phoronis australis
ATGTGGCGTGTCCTCACGAGAGAGATATAGTGTACCAGCGATGCCCGGGTGTTTGGCGGAGGCATCCGTGACTATCAGCTGATCGTCCGGTCTGGGTAAAGTGATAGTTTTATGCGTGGACAATGCCTTTTGGGCTGAGGTGAAGGCAACATGTAACTTATCGGTCCAGGTAATGCGGTCCTTGGAATCGCATCCCGATATAGCGGAGTCCAGTGGGGCGATGAAAGAAGCACAGTAAGGCAGGACTCTCGACATAGCTTTCACAGCTCCGATGAAGGATCTCATTTGCCGAACAGTACAAGGTTTGGGACAAGACGAGACAGCAGCTATCCGATGTGAGCTAGCTTGTAAAATACCCATCTACCAAATCCAGCCGAGGACTTCTGTGCGTCGTGGGTCTATGACTGTCTTTGTAGAAGATAGACGGAGATCCGCCGTTGACAATGCATATAGCACCCTCTTCCAGTTGGTAATGAAGTCTGTGATAGTCTGACCACTACAGTATAGGTCGTCAGCAAGCTTGGTGACGGCTCCTTCTTCCAAAAGCTCTCCCAATACACGACACGTCAACTCTTCCAAAGCGGTTTCCGAACCGGGCATACCCATGGCGCAACGTGCGTAGACACGGATACCTCGGAAAGGTGTGGATACGCCGCAATATTTCATGGACTCTCGTGACAAAGGAATTTGATAGAAGGCACTCGTAAGATCATTCTTGATGATGAACATCCATTGAGCAATCTTCCGAAGCACGGAATCTACGTCAAGCATGAGAGATGGTTGGGGCTTGGCGAACCGACCGACGTCTGAAAATGCTGTAACTAAACGAAAACCTCCGTGGGGCTTCTTGACTAGAAACGAGGGATTAAGATATTCTATTGTAATACCAACATCCTCTGGGCCGGCGAATACTCCCAGGAGCTCCAGCTCGTTGAATCTTTGTTGCAATTCCAGGAGCTTGTCCTTGGAGTATTGGGAGAGGCGACCTTTTCTCTGTGGAGGTTGCGTAGGACCTATGTTGACAACGGTCTCAAACGGGCCTGCGGCACCGTTGTACCCGGGGTATTGCGGATCAAATACATGAGCAAATTCGCGATGCAGGGCGTGGAACCTTTCCCGATCTGCAGCATATGCATATTATTGTCGGGATCAACGGCAACAAAGCGATGTTGATCGAAGGTAGTTTTGGGGGATGAGGTACATTGGGTGGCTGTCGGGGATCTAGATGGAATCTCCGAAGGAGTGAACACGGCGTGTACTTGGCAAAACTGCTCATTTAGTCGTAAAAATCGTGGTTCATCGATGTTGTTGAACAGGCGAATCTTGCCATTAGTCGGAGCAAGAATGGCGGGTTGTAGCCATAGCTGGGAAACACCCGTGGAGCGGAGACTAATGCTGTCTCAGCGAGGTTCGACTGCAAGATGTTCTTCAGGATCTCTGAAATCGGACGAGGCCTCCAACTCAAGACAATCACCAGGCCAGATGGCTGTCGCGTGAGGTGGAGCACGTAATACGTGGGACAGTCGTGCTGTGGGTCGTGAGTATTGGTTTACGGGTTGGCCATAAGTGTATGTAGATCCGTCGGCCAACGTGATGTCCTTACGTACTGAAATGTCGTTGTAAGTCATAAATGGGGTTGCTGCCAAGACGTCTACGATAACAAGACCGTGAAAAACGAAGGAATGCTTGTCACGTGTGAAGACAAGTCGAGCTTCCCCCACAACCTGTAGAGTAGATGTACTATCGGCATGGAAGGGGTTTGGGAATTTTTACGAACTTTCGCGCCCAACAAACGTGCACGCGATGCGTTAATCATGTTTCCTGTTGCGCCACAATGAAATGTCAAACGCACGGGGGATTGACCAGTAAATGTGTCGAGATGAGGAGACTGGACTATGTGGACGCGAAGCGCGACAGCGGAGTCAGGACAGAACTGCTCGCAAGATATTGTGTCTTGAGCGAAGTCCTCCTCGGTGGCCTCGTCAACGTCGGTGGACCGAGCCTTGAGAAAGGCGTGCTTGTCGTCAGGCGGGAGAAACAAAAATTAGCAATTTGTCCCAGCATGAGTTCTAAATGAGCCAGTTTCATGTGAGCAGAACGCCGCTGCGGTTCAGGGGTGTCGTCGGGGTCGTCGGTCAGACCACGCAGTGGAGCAGCGGCTGTTTTTTTTTTTAACCAACTAACGCCGTCGACAAGAAATGGCGCAAAGTGAGGGTCCATTGAAAGAATGTATAATAAATTTTGCCTCCAGCTATCAAATGAAGTAATGGTCTCATTTTTAGTTAGCGGCCACTGTTTTGGAGCTCGGGTTGTAGTCATGTCGCTGCCACCACGCCAGATAAACTAGACAATGAGTTGTAAGTATAACGAGTTAAATTCGCAGCCGACAATACAACGAGGCAGAACCGGAATGGCTCCCACCAAGCACAGTCGTACGAATAACTTATGCAATGGCCGCGGTGCTGGATAAAATAATAGCGATCGTAAACCAACACGTCCGCTTTGCGTATAAGTTCAAAGTCAAAAAACGATCGAGCAATAAGTAAAGCAAAACACCAACATGACTGTTTTTCAGTAAAATTGAACAGTGAATATTGGAGTTCGTTGAAGTTTTAGATCGAGGCATTACATAGGAGAAATTATCGAGTTGATTTACTAAGCATCACGGCTGAGCAACGAGCAATAATTAACGAGTCCATTATAACGGGTTAGTCACAGTCTGGCTGAGGCTTGCTTAGGGATTGGGGTAACAACCCCATATGTTAGTATAGGATTTGTCTCATCTCGGCACCACAAAGTTCGATAGTTCGTTCGAGGGCGTGTTTTTCTGCTGAAAGTGGTTTAAATGCGCCTGCGTCTATCGCACTGGTGTCTCAAAGTAAAAAAGCTTCACACTTATAGGACAGAAACCGAATGTGTTCGTCAGTTCTCGAAGACCGGTGACAAAATCATAAAATGAGTTCACCATCACCCTGCTGGCGTAAGTTGTTCCCATAGGCTTAACGTTTCCTCGCGGATTGTCATCACGTCCAGTTTATCTGGCATCAGTTTCGCTTCTGCAGTGTTAAATGCCATAACGATCACGTCGTGTAATGTTCGGGTGCTGGGTGGAATAGCTACATCGTGAACACGATATAGATTTATTCTACTGGATCAAAACAGAAACGAGTCTTAGCTCCGCGCACCCTCTAGTGACGGGTAACAGATACCGGTACCCAACATTAATCGCCATTTTTTTAACTATTTTTACCGCAACTTTAGCGCGTTCCGTAAAAACATTCGCGTGCTACTTTCGGCGAAAATCTTTGCTATTGGAACGGAAACTGAGTTATATGTTATAACTGAACATCCTTTTAATTTCAATGCTATCGTACGCGATTAAGACTCCGAGGTTAATCTCGAAGCTCTCAAATCTTTCGTGTGATTTTACGTGGTCTTGCGTGACATTTTTAAGCAATCGAGAAACTTGTTCTACAGAATGCAGCTCAGATTAGGTCGTGAAATTATGCCATTCATGTCACTAAATACATGTGCATAAATCACATGAAGCGTTTAGATAATCACAATTATAAGCAGCGTTTTCATGTATCTGTNGACAAGAAATGGCGCAAAGTGAGGGTCCATTGAAAGAATGTATAATAAATTTTGCCTCCAGCTATCAAATGAAGTAATGGTCTCATTTTTAGTGAGCGGCCACTGTTTTGGAGCTCGGGTTGTAGTCATGTCGCTGCCACCACGCCAGATAAACTAGACAATGAGTTGTAAGTATAAAGAGTTAAATTCGCACCCGACAATACAACGAGGCGGAACCGGAATGGCTCCCACCAAGCACAGTCGTACGAATAACTTATGCAATGGCCGCGGTGCTGGATAAGATAATAGCGATCGTAAACCAACACGTCCGCTTTGCGTATAAGTTCAAAGTCAAAAATCGATCGAGCAATAAGTAAAGCAAAACACCAACATGACAGTTTTTCAGTAAAATTGAACAGTGAATATTAGAGTTCGTCGAAGTTTTAGATCGAGGCATTACATAGGAGAAATTATCGAGTTGATTTACTAAGCATAACGGCTGAGCAACGAGCAATAATTAACGAGTCCATTATAACGGGTTAGTCACAGTCTGGCTGAGGCTTGCTTAGGGATTGGGGTAACAACCCCATATGTTAGTATAAGATTTGTCTCATCTCGGCACCACAAAGTTCGATAGTTCGTTCGAGGGCGTGTTTTTCTGCTGAAAGTGGTTTAAATGCGTCTCCGTCTATCGCACTGGTGTCTCAAAGTAAAAAAGCTTCACACTTATAGGACAGAAACCGAATGTGTTCGTCAGTTCTCGAAAAATCATAAAATGAGTTCACCATCACCCTGCTGGCGTAAGTTGTTCCCATAGGCTTAACATTTCCTCGCGGATTGTCATCACGTCCAGTTTATCTCGCATCAGTTTCGCTTCTGCAGTGTTGAATGCCATAACGATCACGTCGTGTAATGTTCGGGTGCTGGGTGGAATAGCTACATCGTGAACACGATATAGATTTATTCTACTGGATCAAAACAGAAACGAGTCTTCGCTCCGCGCGCCCTCTAGTGACGGGTAACAGATACCGGTACCCAACATTAATCGCCATTTTTTTAACTATTTTTACCGCAACTTTAGCGCGTTCCGTAAAAACATTCGCGTGCTACTTTCGGCGAAAATCTTTGCTATTGGAACGGAAACTGAGTTATATGTTATAACTGAACATCCTTTTAATTTCAATGCTATCGTACGCGATTAAGACTCCGAGGTTAATCTCGAAGCTCTCAAATCTTTCGTGTGATTTTACGTGGTCTTGCGTGACATTTTTAAGCAATCGAGAAACTTGTTCTACAGAATGCAGCTCAGATTAGGTCGTGAAATTATGCCATTCATGTCACTAAATACATGTGCATAAATCACATGAAGCGTTTAGATAATCACAATTATAAGCAGCGTTTTCATGTATCTGTATTTTTGGCGCATCAAGCGTTCAGCGGGAATACTCCTGCTCAAGCTGGTCCTAGTCCCCCCTAATTTGACCCACTTATACATTCTTGTGTCACCATGTGCAGTTTTTTGATAGGAGGTAGTGTGGGTTACTGAGTGTCCCGGCGGTACCTTTAGTCAAGGGCGCATTACTAGACCCTTGATTTAGGTCTTTAGCTCCTCAGTTCGGTTTTGATATATTACAGATTCCAGGCAATACTTGCAATGGGTCCAACTGAGCGGCTGGCACACGTCTTGTACTACATGTACTTGACCGCCTGTTTATGTCACAATTTACCCCCATGCAGTCTTCCAATTTCGAGGAAGCCAACATAGTCCATCAGATCAATAAGTGGAAGGTGAAATCACAATCATGTACCCAGGCTCCGACAGGTAAGGATCCCCACAATTAAAAAACAAGTGTATCCCTTGTTTTAATTAATATTTCGGGTTAGGTGTACATTACCTTCTCCATCACACTGAGTACACGATCGGTAACAATATTTCAGCATTCCAAAGGGGTTTTTGTGGCAGAAACCAATGACAGCCAGTCCGACACAGCGTTTTTCCATTACCGATCCCGCCATATTGCTGCAGTGAATCTCTTCTACCCAGTCAGACGGGGCTGTGGAATATACCATACAACTGATGCAACACAAAGACAGAATTCAGGCGGGTACTGAAAAAACTTGCCGGAAAAACACATGGACAAGTGAACGGGGAACGAATGTTGAGGGGGGTGGGGCTGATTGCAGGACGGGTAATAACCATTTGCACCAAAAAAACGTTCCCGATGTCGACGATTGCTGAAATGAGGAAGAAAATACGAATACATCACAAGCTGAATTTACACAAGCATAGTTTCAAAATCTTATTAGCTAAAATGTACTAGTTAATTAAAATTGTGTCCTGTTTACTCGACAAATTTTACATCGCTAGAACATTTGAACGAAGATGAGCGGAACATTTGTTGGGTATTGCCACTTTATCTTGATTCTAAAAATTACCATTTTGGGAGAAATTGTTTCCTTGGCGTCTTGCCCATTTTTTTATCAATTAATGGTATTGCAAATGTGTTTAAATTTATTTTTCAAACAGGATAGTGTACAATGTTATCTGTCTGGATGTGGCTCCAGTTACAGGCGAAACTGATTTGGACCAGAGAACATCTAAATTCTGAAAGAAGTTCATCAGCAAAGCTCCAATCATTGTTATGACCAATGTTCTGTCAATGACTTTACTATGATAGACCAAGCAGAAATAACGAAGCAGTTGAAAATTCGAGACCCTCTACACATCAGTTGGTGCAAGCCCACTCTAAATAGGCAACTGGTACACCACAGGCTGTCGTTGTTAGTCTAGTCTATGGTTATTTCTCTGTAACTGACTGTGTCTGTGTATCATTACTTGTTGTTGGGCCTGGCAAGATGGCCACAGCTTTTTCTCACGATGATGGTGCTTTAGTAAACGCCGAAACGCGACATTATGAAGTGGGTTTAAATCCGTCATTGTTTTTATTAACATTCGGTGATGTAACGTTTGTTCTTGTAAACAGAATGCATTTAAAGTTAATAGTAAAAAATTGACGACAATAAAGCATGATTATAATCAAATGTGCAATAAAATCAAGTTTTTGGAGACTTTTCACCGTAAACATGTCGATTATCTTACACGAATACGCATTTCTTCTGCTTATATTTTTGAAATTCTCTGCGAGGCCAGTAACTATTGGTTGCCTCGACTGCTAAACCATGTATACATCACCTATCAACTTGCCTATCAATAATTTTAGTGATCGGGGGCCCGTTCGAAGAAAACTGACTTAGTTAACACAAATCTTTAAGCAAGGCGTGTACGAAGAATTGTACCACACTCCTTGGTTTAAATAAGCCATATTCAGTTAAAACTTCAAATTGTCTTAAGGCCGTTTCAAAAAGTGATCTTAGGTATGGCTCAAGTTTTTGACTTAAGTTTTGTACTAACTTATTGGATATGTAAGTTTCAAAGTTTGGAAGGTGAAACAAGTCTTAGACTTATGTCAAAACTGAACTTTTAAGCTCATTTTTAATAAAAAGTCAGTTTCTCAGAACGGGCCCCTGGTATGATGTCCAGTAGTAACCCCCCGAAAATTGTATATGCCATAGGTTACGAGTTGCAATTATCAGCCTCTACAATTTTGATGGCGGATTTGGCAAAGTTCTGAATAATTGGGCCTACTAGACGAAATCATTTCATTTTTAGACTTAGGGAGGTATTCGTTGAATTAATTAGCTAAAGAAACTCTAAGCTTTCCAAGAGCAAATTCATGTTTACGCTTTAAATATATCAAAAATAAGCATGAACGTCCATCTACCTTTGGAAGACGGAAGAGGAATGCAAACCTACCGTCTCTCTCTGCGAGCAAACGCGGAAACCCGTCTCTCAATTTCATTCCTAAGTGGTTCTTTTCGAGAGATTACTCTTCCGAGGCTTCGGCGCTAAGCCTCTTGTAATCATATACAAACGGGAAATTATCCCAAAACCTTTAACGCCGATTAATAGACATTTCAGAGCTCCGGGAAAGTCACAGTTTGTTATTACGTATAACCTTACAAACATAGGACACAAATATGACTCACCGGGCTCCGTTCAATAACGCTAGGACCCACGCTAGGATCTAGCTGAAATCTAACCACGTGTTTTCATTCAAAATACACGGCAACATCTCACGCAATCCCGCAAAGTCTTGCCTTTTAGCAGGGTCCTAACGCTACTGAGCTGCCATATCTTTCCAAACCCAGAAATAACGTCTTATCTTTGTAAGAAATCGGCAGGCTGAGGTCGTTTTTTAACCGTAAGAAGTGTAAATCAGAAGTTGCTTTTGACGTATGACGGGTTCACGGCAGCTGGTGTAATAATTCATAGACTGATATAACCAAATGCAAAACCGAGAGCTTCTTTTTATGTAGATGTCGATTACTGTGCACCGCTTCCCCTGTAATTTGTCACTGGTCACTATATTGTCAAACCCAATTTCAGAGTAGTTAACTTCACTTACAGTCAGGACACATGTATTGCTTGCAAGAATAACTGCAATAAGTCATCATGTACTTTGGATTGAGGTGACATTCTCCGTGTCTAGCCCAAAATTCACAGCGTGCTTCAGTGTCTCTGCATTCATTGAACGGACACAATGCTTTTTGACAGTGTTTTCGACAAGAAATCGCCGTATCATCAGCGCTAGCACATTGGCTTTTCCTTGCTCGTTCTTTACAATCCTTATCATCGTAAAATGTTCTGCAGTCGACTGGAAATTAAAAACACAACTGTTGAAACCAACCTGAAAATAGAAGTCAGAATCAGTTAGAAGTCAGACGCCAAAACAAGCATTATAATTTTAAAAAAAATGTATTGGGTGAAGATAATAGCTAATAAAGTATTTTCTTAACTAGAACACAAGGTCTGAGTACATTACTTCTAAATGAGACGTGGTGTTCTGTTGACCTTTGCAGACCGCTCAGCTGATAAAGGTTAAGTGTTGAGTCCTGATGGATTCCCAGGAGAGTTATTTCAATTACTTGGAAGATAGTCCGAGTATTTCTCTCATAATATCGTTTAAATATAGCTTTCTACTCGGGTTCCTGCCGGCCAGACAAAATCAACTAAGGTGTTTTTGACGTCATTCCCAACAGAACTACTCCCACGAGAACTACACCGAAGAGAACTACACCCATGAAAATGCCTATGGAATTAGAGACCTACTTCCACACTCAGTACAAATGTTTCCTGATGGTGTTGCTTGACGTATTTAAAGTGTCATTGATTCATTGATTAGTAAGATTCAGGTGGGTTTTACATCAGGAAAATTCGTAGGTAAAGACATCAGGACTGTTTTCGAGCCCAGCCACACGGACAGCCATACCATTCCAGCTCTCCTGTTGGTGGTAGACACTACTCGGTTCTGGGTGCCTGCCCCAATTTCTAGAAGGAAGGTCTTGAAATTTTAATAAAACAACTCATCTTGTTCATGACCAACCTCCCGTTATTCTTCTCATGTAAAATTAACATATTATGATCGATAACTTAAAAACGGTTAAATATATGGGTATGAACAACCAGATATCACTAAGTGATTTAATAAGGAATGTCATTCGTCAAGTGTCTACGTACTATATACGGAGAAACTGCATCTCTTTCTGTGACTATTTTGAGAACAGATGAGCCTACCACATACGTGGGCTCAAAATTTTCCGGCGTTTGCCTTACTATCGACAGACGACGCAAGTGTCGCAAAGGCTTGAATAAGTTGGCAGTCTTTGACGAAACGTAGCGTTAAACTGAGGCCAGGAAAGTGTTATAAATTGTGCATCCTCACACTATTGTAACTGATGCGTCATATTCAAATAAAATATAGAGAGCAAGATAGTTGTGAGAACAACGATAAAATGCAGTCGAGTAAAACCCTTGTTTGCTTACAAGAATAGGAGGGCACTGAGAAAAGATTCAACAATCTGGGCTTAAATGGGTGTTCGTCTTCTTTAAACTTAGCGCCCGTCCGCGCCACTCTCACAAGAATGTGTTCAAATCTGAATTCTGTACATGTACGTTCCCAAGTGGCTCCTCTCTTATTGATTTTCTTTCTTAATTTTCCAGCTCGTGCGAAGTTTTCGATTAGAGCGCTAGGTTGCCACAAAAAAGTCTGTATTCTGCACAACCGTTTACGGGTTTATTTGTATCCTCAAGAGGTTGAGGATGTATTACACAAGAAATTACCTAGTTTTGTGTTTGTTTTTGTAATGCAGCCATGAAATTATAATAAATATTAACCACACACAAACTGATATGACAGGAGCTCTAGTCGAAATTCACTTGCTAACGCAACGACCACGAACTCTTATACTTACAAAACTTAACCACTCCGCATTTTCCACAAGCTCGTTTGCAATTTGCGTACATGTATTTGGGACTTTTTTCACACTCTCCAACTGCAGACCAGGCAAAGCATTCCAGATCATTTTTATGATCATTGGTACATCCTCGTGACAGTTCACACCAGCCACACGAACTGCGGCAATTAGCCAACATCCAAACTTTACTCTTGCGACAATACCCTATTGATGCCCAATAGGCGCATTCGGTTTTGTTCATCCACAAGTCTTGACATTCTGTAAAACAACACGAGTGTGTAGAAGGGGTGAATTAGTGTAAGCTACTATTTTATCACTATAACTACTGTCATACTTGATAAAACATTCTGGGCACTATCTGCAATGACTTTCAATCGCTGCATGTTAAAAAGTAAAACATTACAATAATTCCCTGGAGTGTTATCTTCGTCGCTGCTTTCGTTTTTCAGATGCACTGTGGGACGACCGTCGACTAACACACCTCGAGTGAGCCTAAGAGCTTCTTTGGAATATTTGCCTTGTTTGTCTGCACGTGGAGCACTTCCTCCATGTACCCTCGGACAATTTGGTCACCCAAGGTTTCACCTTTGCTTGGTAGCAGGGTGCACTTTTTCCTTGTTCTGTAAGGTAGTTAGCTGTTTCATTGCTATGTGCTTTGACCCAGTTGAAATGGGCAGTTCTTCCAGCTGCCAGGTGATTGAGCTTGCCCACACAGGCCGGATACAACTTGATTGTGGTCTTTTTAAGATCTTTAATAGTTGCTTGACTGTCTAGGAATATAGAGAGCTGCTTTTTGCCAGACTTTTGAAATTTCAACCACCGATATCCAGCTTCCTTTGCCATCATCTGTGAGGCTAGGAAAGTAAATCGCTGACACGGATTGTCCGTTGTCAAATTTTAAGTCATTAATATAAAAGAGTGACTCCATGACCATTTCCAATTTCTGTGGTGAAAATTGTGTTTAAGATTTAGGTTCGTCTCTGGAACTAGCGTTCCACCTCCTGAAAGTAACGCATTGCCCACATTAACACGGTTCTCGTGCGGCGCAGTATTTGCGACGCTCACACTCTTCCACTGTCCACTACACCTCATGTGATAAGCTGCTAGGATGTTTGCAGGGTTCGCAAATCCATAAGCATTTCAAGCGCAGCAGGGAGTGTCCTGGAGATGCTGAAGTAATACATAAGCAAGCGAAATGCTGTTAGTTTGTTGGTTTTGCTATTGTGGTGCTCTGTTGAAGAGATGTTATCCATACAGCATGGGCGGAGCACCAGAGGGCGCTGGGAGGCTTTAGCTTATTTCAGTGATGCTCTGCCCGTGTACAGGTTCATCATAAACTGACATCGGCCCATAACACCGATAGAAATCCACATCATATTGTCGATGATCATGTCCACCACGTGATATGTCCAAGAAAGGTGATGGTAGAGAACAACGCCTAGATGTGTAACCAGTCTTCTTGTAATGGGAGCTCAATGCCTCAGGGATGATACATGCTATTTCCGCTTCCAGGCGAGCTTTTGTTTTGCGGCTACTGATCTCCAAGTCTACTACTATTAAAATCTACTTAAACCGACCTCTTGTCACGACGTTTCGGTCGGTCTATTCTCCATCCATCGTCAGGTGTTTCTACATTCTAAGAAGAACAAGTACGGATATGCGGTATACTCATCATGGTGTGATTTTTGTCCAAGGCAGGATTTGAACCCACGACTTCTGAAACTACAAATAATTTGAGTTCAACACTTTAAAAACTACACCCCAGAGTGATCCATTTACTTAGAGGGAATTTTATTATACTTAAACCTTCTTAAGTAGACTGAGCCAGGTGTCCCTTGGTTGTTTGCTTGGCTGACTGAAGACATTGCCTTGTACTTTCCTGTACATGGCTTCTTTGGTCTTTCTCTCGGTCCAACCTGTTTCACTGTCTAGTATTCGGATGTCATTCTACTGGATATCGTGTTGTTTCGACCACATGTGTTCTGCTACTCCTGATGAGGTATTATCCTTTCTACAACACCTCTTATGTTTAGCAATTCTCACCTCCAGGGGTCTTAATCTTTCACCGATATATGATTCACCACATTCACATGAGATTTCATAGATGACATTTTTCTTTTTTCCCCATATCACTTCTTGGTTGACTTTTGTCAGTCGCCGACCCAGCGTGTCTGAGCTGCGGTATACTGTTCTTATTTTAAATTCTTTACATATGCGTCCTAGCTTCTCGGTTATTCCGGGTATATATATGGTAAGCACATAGTCTGCAGTGGGCGTTCTTCTGTCACTTTCTCTTTTCTCTGCGATGTTACAGCCGACTTGATGAAATCCCTTTGGTAGCCATTTCTTTTGAATGTCTCCGCCAGGTTGGTCATTTCTGCTTGGAGTGTTGTATCCCTGCAGATTTCTTTTGATCTTGTTACAAGGCATTTGATCATACCCTTCTTGACTCCTTTGGTGTGGTTGGAGTTGAAGTCGAGGTATCGTCCTGTGTGGGTCTTCGTCGTGACAGTGTAAATAGACAAGAGGTCGGTGTAAATAGACCAAGAGATTTTAATGATAGTTGTAACAAGCCACTACCTCAGAGCAGTTTTAGAAAGTCCAAGCCTACTGTCATCTACTGGAAATCACGCGTGGCGCATAAATTAACCCTCCCTTCCGAAAGCTGTGTCAACTTGTTGAACATCACATCTCAGCTTTGCAATAATAAACTGATCAGTATATCAACAAAATTCTACCAAACATTAAAAATAGTCTAGCATTTACTTCTGAAGTTGTCTAGCTGATATCCACTTAACTAGAGATGTAACCTTATGCTGTATTTTCAAACGAAACATGGCATTATTTTGTTATATAAGGTACCAAATGCAATGCCAAGTTACCATTTCTACTTTTGGTTACTGTGCTTCATTTTTGCTGGTTTTTTGCTCAAATTATCTCTTTATTGAAATATTGTTTAACGGACTCACAAAATGAGCAGATTCGTAGTCCTTCCGGCGTCGCCACCAGGGTAGTCTGGTCCAAAATGAAGATTTTCACCAGTTTTGGGCAGGCTACGCGAAAGTGAAATCCTCCCCAAAATATTGCGAACATATGGCTGTACCTCCGCAAACATTTCAACAATCTGCCTGCAAATATCTACTAGTCAAATGAGCTCACCACTATTTTCAAAGGTTATTTAAGCAAAGTGTACTTACGCGTTTCATATATCCTTTCACACCAACCACATGCTTGGCGACACTTATACAGCATAAATGCTGGGTTGGCGTCGCAATACCACGCATAGGCCAGGTATCTACAATTTTCATCCCCTAGTAGATTTTTGCAGCTTCCTAAATAAAAAGCATAATTCAACAATCATCGCGTGTCTAAGTGGAAAGAAAGCTTTCTTAGGATATTTACCAGCGCCACACAAATTTCACATCTAGAGTGCGATTTCGGGAAACTTTTGACAGAAGAGGAGAGTGTAAACATTTGGGCACACACTCACCTGTTTAGAGAGTAGACTAAAAAGGGTCATGTTTATATGGAAATTCCTCTTGGAGAAAAATTTCACTTAATTAAAATATCGTTTTTATGGAAATTATGCGTCTTATTTTTCATAGCGTATAAATGTCAGTGCAATGCCTTTTGCTGAACATGGGATTGCTGCGCGTGCTCATTTGATTTCAACGTGAAAATAGAATACATAAATGAGCACGCGCAACAATCGCATGTCCAGCAAAAGGCATTGCACTGACATTTATACGCTATGAAAAATAAGACGTATAATTTCCATAAAAACGATACTTTAATTCAGTGAAATTTTTCTCTCGTGTTCTCTCACTTGTAAATCACCGATCTCCAATTTGAATGCGGGGTATCGCGTCGTCGGGATCCTTTGACTTGAGCCTTATAGTCAGTTACTAGTGGTAACCCACTTTAGCAAACGATATTTTCCCGGTCGAAGCTTAGCGTAATAAAATGTGTAGTAAGCTATAATAGTTGCTAAACCTTAATTTATAGATTCACTTATTATTTCTATTTTGTTTTATTTTTCAATTGGTTTTGAGTAAAAGCATTACTTGACAAAAATAACTCCGCTTTTCTTAAAAGCTGGTCACGACCTCCGACCCCGAGCCTCTGACATAGAAAGTAGTTACAAAGCCAAGGCGAGTCGAGAAAGGTAGATCGATTCACTGCAATGTTTCTCGTTCAGTATGTGGCATAAATAGATTATTACATGTTCTCAGTCGTTATCCCCCTTATCTAGAGCCCTCGTGGATTTTGTAGAATTATCACCCTCGAGGCTAACGCCCCTCGGGCGATAATTTTCCAAAATCCACTCGGGCTCTAGATAACGGGGGATAACGACTTCGTCATGTAATAATATATATGTATCCTCTGTCACAGCTCCAACGATATGGAAAAATGAGCCAGTGAAATAACGAGAAACAACGAGCAAAAATCTGTGCATGGGCATCAGTGTATGCCTTGTCACGTGGTCTGGGAACGAACAAGAAACGTGCAGTGAATCGTCTTGTATTGTTTGACTCCACTTAATAATCTTGAAGGTATTAAAAGATCACGAATCTGAGTGTATAAATTTAGTTAGGCAACAAGTAGTCTGGCTGTACAGGGGGTACATTACTCCCCGTCGGCCTCGCTGCTCTTGTGGTTTCCTGCAACCGCAAGCCACAAAGACATTTCATAAAAGATGTAGTATAGTATGCTGAATACCCGTACATTTCGCAGTTGTAAATCCATTTCAAGAAAAAGACCCTTTGAAAGGTTCTAGACACATTTTTGTGAAAGTTGGAGCCGGGCTTTAGACCTTGATCAATATAGGTCAAACTTGACTACTAGCATGATTCTCATGCCTAATTTTGACTCTCTAATTAACCTATGAACAAAGTAGTTACCAAATTAGCAAGCTCAAGTGCAACTCTGAGAGTCCACAGTATGACATATCATCTAAAATTATGAAATATTTTACAGAACAACAGTTACAGACAGTTCTAAAGCAATTCAGCAGATAAAAAGGTAAAGATCAAATTGGTTGTTATGCTAATTAGCTGCCACCATTATTATCAATTGTAGTTTTCTCTGTAATTTGTCTTCCACTAATTTGAAAAATGACGTGTTTCTAAGGTAAACCTCTGGATGTGTTATCATAACTGAGTAGTCTTACAGTGGCAGATGTTCACACTGGTCTGTAATATGATATTCTCACAAAAGTGAAAACGCGTAATATCCACGAAAGAAACCAAAAGTTTTTATTGGGTACTTGGTTGTATGAATCACTTCAAGCTAGCTGAATGCAGTTTTACAACTCAGTTTTCAGTCATGTCTGAACTTACCCTTGGCTCGACCACTGTCCCCTCTGTAGTCAATTCCGCATTTTTTGCAAGATTTCATACACCTCGATAGAGTAAACATTGGATTCAGAGTACACTGGTGCTCCTTAGCCCATTGTTCGCACTCGTCTTCTTTCGGATGTTTGTTTTTACAATCTAAAATGCGGAACCGTTTGTATACACTTTCTGTGTTTGTCGTCACTGCCACTTAGGCCTACCGTGTTCTTCAGTCTGGTGTTGTTACACCAACACCATGGACACTTTTATACGTTAAAGACTTGGATTCAGGGTGAGAAGCGGTCCCTGGTTCGACTGAACAGAGACACTCGAAAGCACAAAATGTTATCCAGAACACTTCCGACTCAGACCAATTATGCAGTTATCTAGGTGGTACTCAACAACTGATGCAAACTGAAATAGATGGTACGTACCTTTGGGCTTGTTAGTCAATCCGTCGACCTGGCAATTTCGTGAACCATCTGGACATAGACACTGGCATGTTTTGTCTACAAAACCACCATCTTTGCACAATGGCAAATTCGTGCAGTGACCTTGGTAGAAAGAGAGTTGTTATCTAAATTTACACCAGACGTAATTCAATAAGTTGTCAATGTGTTTGAATGGAAAAGAGTACTAATAGGAAACAAAATTTGCACTTTTGTACTTAGGGAAATGTTTACCAGCATATACCATTCACATTTGTATTTGCTCTTTCAAGTATCAACTTCTGACTAGCATCAACATAGATCACCAAATCATAAAATTATCGAATGAAACAAATGGCAACAATACCACCCGCAACGGATATCACGCCAGCTCTGAATTCTTGGAAGTAAACTTTTCCCTCATGTAAACCTAGAAGACCCTAGACATTTATGTGTTCCCTGGAATGATGGTGATGCGCAATTTCGAAGTTGCCGGAAAAATGCATGCCGACCAAAGCACCAAAACCTCACACTAGCAACAATTTATGAGCCAATGTTATCATCGCACACTCATGCAGTGTCGTATTTGTTAGGTTTGTCAGGCCCAGGGGCCTATGATGCAGTAGTTTTCAAAATAAGTTGTACTACGTAGAAAATCGACCATTTTAGAGAACAAAACAGCGACTTTTAAGACCCATTTCTTTTCGACTAGAATTTGCTTCTGTACGTATTTCCAGACATTAACGCTCTTCTTCGCTGGGCAGTAAGGAGTAAGACGGGACAACAGCGACGCTATACGCATGTACGGCACATTCTCAAAATGGAGGGTTTAGTCAGCCATATAAGTCCAGGCGCTGCGATAAATGCCTACCTTTTGTAATCTGGTGCGATGTAGAACACAATGAATAAAGTAGCTGAACATGCATCATTTGACTCACGTACGGTTGCATTTGTAAAGCACATTTACAGCTCTCACGTCGTAGAATGACAATGATTTATTCACAATGTTTCCCATTAGGCCTTCATTTCTTGGGTCAATGACAAACATGGTCTGTAGAATTGTATCCTTTCCTCGTTTCTTGCCGTATGCCTGCAAGTTGAACAAACAATTTGTTATACAAACACCAACAAGAAAAAAGAAGAAAAAAAACCCTCTTAGGTATTACAAAAAGCACTTGTCACAGCGTGACTTAAAATTCTCCCCCGCCTCATTACGTGAGCTGCGAGCTGTACTAATTAACGCTATAAATTTGAGTGGCAGAGTGAATATTATTTCATGATTTTTAAATGGAACGAAATTTTAATCATGTTGTTAAAGGAAATTGACTGCCACATTGATTCAATGCATCAGTAGTAGATTCAAGTCAGTATAATCTTCTATAATCCTAACCTACTTTAAAAACTTTAATTTGATTCTGTTCAGTTACCGTTATAAACCGGGTCTTAACTTTTTTTTATCGGAGTTGATTGCTAGGCTAGAGGCAGTATTGGTCACCGAACTATCGGTTCCTCGGTAACAGTTGGTCGGCGTCGAGAATAAATTAACCCGCTAGCCTAGAGCTCTGAGAAGCAAAAATTCGAAAGAAAAAGTGTCCGCCACAGCGCCACCTTTAATATGATTTTACTACTTAACGAAATACGCATTGTGTGTCTATTGGACAAAAATAAAACTCGTATCACGCTGTGATTGACCTGTAATGGTGCAGCGAAGGCCTGTCGGAGTTGGTGATATGTATCAGCGCATTAATTTTCAAAATATCCATTAAGGAACGCCGGAGATATGGCGCAAAAAATCGACAAATTAGAATGAAGTCAACTGAAAACCTCGAATGACTCGAGAACGGTTGGTTGTATCGGAAACTTCACTACAGAGCAACAGACTAAGAGAAATTTCATTTCGCCAAGTAAAAACAAAAATCAGGCAAACTTTAGGACAAAATGTCGTACGTAGTGAAACTTCATTCTGCTTAGAAATATTCTATCACATTTTCCTTCCAACTTTTCATTGAACTAATACTGTTGTCTTTGTACGAAATGAAAAGTGTACCACTGACGTATATTTCCTAATATGTTTCGAAAGTACCGTAAACGTTCGGGTTAACGCCCTGGGCGGTTAAATTGGCAAACCCGACAAATCGGGGGTGGGCGGTTAACCAGAAATGGGCGCTTAAACGTGAAACTTAAAAAAATCCAGGGTGGGCGGTTAAATCCACCTAAAGTAGGGGGTGGGCGGTTAACTGAGCATGGGCGGTAACCCGAACGTTTACGGTAGTTCCATAGACCATGAACTTGTGGCGAGGAAGATTCGCACGTAAAAAGCAAACAATGTACCATATCTCACGTTTCGTGAATTTTGTCCCATAATTCAACATTCAAAAATCGCCCAACAATCACCTTAATGGTGGCCATTTTGCCAGGTTAAGCTGATAAGGTCTCGGGCATTCTCGCGAAGAACTTATAGTCAATCACTCGCGTGGTTTTGCGTAAGTTTGCCTGATCTCACTCTGCGTGCAACAAACTTGGTCTACAGAACGCTACTTGGTCTGGGTGCGTATCCACCAAACTTAGCAGATGGCACGCTCCGATAAGTGAATAAATGATCCTATTATACGTACATATTTTCCAAAGTGCATTATACTCGTGAAGTCATATGGGGCACTTGTATCGACCACACGTTCCTCGTATTTTGTAAAAGCGTGAAGAAAGCCCTGTTCGACATTCTCCTTCTTAATTTGCACAAACTTATCTCTATCTGGCCGTTGATGTTGGTGGGGTAACCCAATGGCGTGACCCAGTACGTGGAGGTACACTCCGAACTAAAAGCAACAACGAATAGCAAGCTCACGTTACTCAACTGAATGAAAACCCTATTTCGAAAACTATTTTATAGCAAGCAAATAGTTCTGACCCATACCACTGACTGGCAAGACGAGGAGTTAGAGAGCCTTCCACGAGTACGGCCTTCGTTGTGAACTGGTAGGCCTATTTACTTTACTGGACGGACGCTGGAAAGTCTAAGCTAACACAATTACCATTACAGCTGTCTCCACAGTTACTATAAACTATTTCACCACAATTGTTTTTCGTTTTGCCGCCTGGTATTTCCATACTTTTTGCCTCTCAGACAAGCATCTGGGCACACCTACTATCTGGTGATGACGTAAAAATTGAACTTTTGGTTCTAGGGCGCGTTCCAAAAAAACTGACTTAGCCAAGACAAATCTTAAATTTCAGCTAATTTTAAGTAAAACTTAAATTTGTCCCAAGTCCGTTTGAAGAACGATGTCTTACGTTTGACTTAGGTTTTTGATCTGAGCCTTGTTTTAATTTTGACTAACTTAGCGGATGTGGAAGTTTCAAAGTTTGGAAATTGAAACAAATTTTAGACTGCATAGCTAAAATGTAATCTATGACCGTGCTTTCGATGATTTTAATTCGTAAGAACTGTTCGAACAATAAACGGAGGAAACCCGCAGCTATTAAATTCACAGAATAACAAACCTAGTGAGTGCAAGGATGACTCCAAATTGCCAGTCAACTATAAATTTGAATCCCGGAGCGTGCTAGGAATCGCTCTCGAAAGCGGTGCTATATCTATCCACTAAAACTGATCAACATGAACTTTACACCACTGTGGAACCAAAGTTTTCGTAACTTGCATATGACTGACAATCACCTTGTCCTGCGTTGCGGATGATTATAATAAACATTTAAATGTACCACTCTCCCGCTTTTTCAACAAAGAAATCGGTTTTCGACTTGTTGCGCAACGCTCGTGGGGCGGTCACGAGGGATTGTTATCGTTGGCCATATAGGTGAATCTTACGCACGCAAATTACGTGCGTAAATTAATTCTTGTTCGTGGCGTAAATTAATTACTAATGGCTTAAATTAATTATGTATATTAACTTTTAGCGCGTTGAGTTAATTCTCTGTGGCGTAAATTAACTTTGAACGGCGAAAATTGATAACGTGCGCGCAAATTAACTCTTAACTCAATTTTTTACGGCGTAAAGTATTTATTAGCTACGTAAATTACATGTGGCGTAATTTTACCTTTGGTCAAATGGACGAGCGTTACGCAAGTAAATTAAATTTAATTTACATTGCAAGGAATTTAGTAAATTTGCGCAAGAAATAATTAATTCAGACCATTAAAAGTTAATTTACTCGGCAAAGAATAATTTCACACCGTTGAAGTTAATTTATCCCGCAAATAACGAATTTACGCCCTTAAAAGTTGATTTGTACGGCAAATAATTAATTTACGCCATTTACAATTAATTTACGCCCTCACTAATTAATTTACGTACTACTAAGAATTGGTTTATCAAGTGAAGCACCCAAGACACCCAGACAAATGCTCATGTTTTTTTGCTTGCGAGGTATGCAAGGAGCAGAGGGTACAGCTTTTCCAGACACTCGAACAAGACCATAATGTTTACAAAAAATATTCTGAAATTTCGCAATTGTACAACAACATTAGTTTTTTTCTATATGGATGCCAAGAACTCAACCCAAATGAAAATATGGTTTTATTCGAAATAGTATCAAACATTATTTATAATATTAAATCTCTTTGTGTGAGTGGATAGAATTGTATAAATGTGTATGAAAATGATTTATTTACATTCGTAATCATATGTCATTGTAATCTTAACATCAGTTTTTTAAATTATGTGTTTGTGTATAATAATTGTATACAGATTTCTTTGCATATATTTAACCCAGATATAATGCCTCTTGGCGCTTTCTGGGTTATGTATATTCATTATATTGAAGATTTCGTAATAGACATTAAAAAATAAAGCACCATTCATCATGGGCGTTTTTTGGAAAAGAAGGAAGAAAGAGGGCCCACGGACGCTAAGTGACTTGAGGAAATTAGGAGGTGAAATGAAGAGAAACTCAGTTCGTTGGTTTCGAAAGCTTACTTAAAGTTACAGGAAATTGGAAAACAAAGTTGGATAATTGGAAGCCTACGAACACGACCTTGCAAAACGGGGACTTTGTTGAAGAATCAGCCTGCCCAAAGCTAGGCAATCGCTCCACAAATTTAGCTGTATAATGACAGAAAGTAGCCTCATTGTTTCACACCTATTACGTATATTTTAATGCAACGTTGTTTAACGATGTTATATTGTTTGGTCAATGTAAACACTTCAGTAACTCTTGAAGGCAAGATTCACTTCCATGTCACTCAATGATCTCGGGCCTGGTATCGCATTTGAGCGCTAAATCCGGTTTTTCCTACAACGATAAAACGTGACAAACATACGCGAGTAGAACGAGACGCTAGTTGTACACGAAAATACACAGTAATTGTTAACCTCGGTTATTGCTATCATATATTTTGTTCAAAAAGACACTCATTGGCGAGTCTGACAGTCAAAAAAAGTCATAGGATACCAAAGCGATCGTAAATGGGTTTGGTTTGGAAATATAGCACTTATTTTCAGTTTTTAAAAAAATAAACACTTGTGCTACATAAAAACGAATTTATGACCCGCAAAATATTAAGAAGTACTGTTGTGTGATGTTACGGTGACTCTAAGGTGACTTCATTCGCGACAATTGTGTACTTCACTGGAAAACGCTTAACGGTAACCCTAAGCTGAGGCTCGCCGTACCTCAAGGTGCCTCCGAGTTAAACACACCAGAACTAGAAATGTGAAGGCACATTGCTTACATATCTACATCCCATCCTGGAAAGTTGGATGTACTGAGGTTTTCGTTTCCCAAACCCAACCATCGAATTGCAACCAATTCCTCCAGTTATTTTTACATAATGTTTGTGAACTCTTTCGTCATAGGCCTTGAAATTGAAGCATGTGTAGTGTTCCCAGTCGCGCATTGCCATGTGCAAGACTACAACATCGTCCACCCCACCTGGAAAAGCATATCAATAAAATATGTGATAAGGGCTTGGGGTCTAATTTGTTGACTTCAAATCTGGGAGTAATATTCATGTGATATTGGTTTTAGCTTCAAATCAAACTCGAAACTATTTTGAAAATTTCTCTTTTCCTTCAATACAATTTCGAAATTATGCTGTAATCGGCTATATTAATGCGCACTTGATTACAACTAGATTCGCGCTAGAAACTCGACTAAAACGTAGAGATTTCGAATTAAAATTCGAACTTTAAATGTATATAGTCGGGTCTTAAAATGCAAAGTAGGATTTCGCAGTCATACTCGTAAACCATAATATACTCAACAGACACTTTTTCTCGAGTTTGTACTGAAGCAGAAGGGATAATAATTTTGAGGGCCTGTGTTGATATATACATAAATATCTAGAGGGTTAAATATTCGACCCAGACTGCGTATCTTACCGCGTGTATCCCACGTATCGCGCCATGAACCACCACGTCACAGGGCAAATTTTGATGACAAAGTTTTCGTTAATAGATGAAGGACACGGAAACTTCACACACAAGATGAACGCCGAGAGTTGAAGAGCGCCCACAACTGCATCCCAAGTTTCTAGATAGGCAAGTCCAGAAGCTTTCGCTGCGCTCCACAACTACATCCCAAGTTTCTAGATAGGCAAGTCCAGAAGCTTTCGCTGCGCTCCACAACTACATCCCAAGTTTCCAGATAGGCAAGTCCAGAAGCTTTCGCTGCGCTCCACAACTACATCCCAAGTTTCTATATAGGCAAGTCCAGAAGCTTTCGCTGCGCTCCACAACTACATCCCAAGTTTCTAGATAGGCAAGTCCAGCAGCTTTCGCTGCGCTGTAATGAGGATCCTTTAGTCCTCTCTCCTCTGACATTGTTATTGCTCATTTTGTGGTCTTCACAATAAACGTAGTACATTCGAAGGAAGTGCAACTTCATATTCACGGGCACGGTGACAGCTCTACGGTTTTCATCCCCGATTACCACAGAATATTCACAGTGTACCTAATCGAAGAAAGACGCGCCAGTTCAGGCTAAAAGTGGTTCTGACGTTACTCACACTGTGATTCCTAATATCATGCCCAGAGCAGATCACATAAACAATGACAATTAACAAAAATGGGAATATTACAACTTTTGAAGCCTGGCGACAAAAGTTAATCTATGCATTATCTCTAGACAAGAATTTTGCGGACTTTCTTGCCGGCGGTGTTTCATGGACAGAAATGTCCCACGTTGCCCCAAGAGGTTTCACCGCTGACGGCAACGATGTTCCCGAGGCCAAGCGAAGAACTCGCCAAGATATGGCAGGCCATCCGATTCCGGCCTGCACTCTAAACCTGCCCACTTCCTGGATTTCAATGTCATTTGCCTAGAAGCCGTTAAAAATCAGAAGACCTGTTTCAACGACTCGTCTCCTCCGTCAATGATAACTTGCTACAGGTCCATTATTCTATTTGCCATCAAGACAAAATAGTCACAGTGGATGAGAATTTCACCCCACTTGAATACGTGATTGTCCTAACCTGGTTATCACTCCTTCACCATTGACTCCCAAATCTGGTCAAACAACGAATTCCGCTCACTTACCCTGACAACCCTTGAACCAGAAATCTCCCAAGATTTGGATTCCCTGCTCGATGACATCCAGCACACAGCATATGCTAAAAATTACGTTAGAGTGGCAAACTCCAGTCTAGGCGTCCTAATTTCCAAGCATACACAGCTCCCACCTAGCTGTCATGCAATCTGTGTGTGTAAGCTGGTCGTACAGCCATCCAAAAGTTCCTCAGCTAGTGCCCATTCCTTACGGCACAAGATCGTCTGTTCGTGAGTAAAGCTTGTCAACTCACGTGTTCAAAAGACTCAGTTTCAGAACACGGGTCAACGTGGGTGACGATGACGAGAGCTCTAGTTTTCAAGTGTCATCTTTTCGAGTTCGTGAGAATAACTTACCTACTTCATGGGTGGCGCAGCACTGAAGAAGTATAGCCCCCATCCCCCCCGTGGTGCTCTGCCCATGTACTTTCAAGGTATTTTCCAATCATCACGGCTTCATCATCAACATTCATACGTACCGTTTAACATTCTTCGCAACAAACATTTCAGTTTATGTCGTGCCACTGTCACCATCTTCCAGCAAACCAAGAATTTCACCCCAGCGACTAGTGTTACTCCCACGAAACTTGCTTCAGTGCAGTTTTCGAGTTCCGTTACATTGGATCATGACTTTTTGCTACCACGTGCAACCGTTCAGTGGTTTTGCTATGTCATGGCCGAATACAACCAAGCGTTCTGCCCAGTATTCCTTGCTACACTTGATCATCCGGCCCGTCCAAGGCTGTTGTGAATACGAGTCCTGTCCAACCACCCCGGAGGGGGTTCTTGACAAGCTTGTTGAGTTGCAAACCAAGTTTAATGATCTAGGGAAGGAGGGTATATTTTGCTTTCGGAAGATCTTGGCATTACGTTCTAATACATGAATCCACCTTTCCTTGTAGGTCCTCGAAGGGTTGTTTACCGGCGGTCACTTCAAATTTGATCATGCTTACAAGCAACAGTTGAAGCAGTGGACACTTCTTTGCTCTCGATCCTGACAAAGCCACGGAACGAGCTTAAAATCATGTCATGTCTGTGCCTCTTTGAAGGCCTCTCCCTGTGCTTCGGTTCCCTAGTCATCTAACGATAAGCCAGATGCCCCGGCGTGTGGTGTGCAGCAGATGCCATGAAGTGGACACGTCAACTCATTCTCTTCATTCGTGAAACGGTCACATCGTACTTATCTGCTTGTCTCATTGAAAACGAGACCGGTGCCGTTGTTTGTGACGCTCTGGTTCAACTTCTGTTGGGGTTGCTCCCACTCGATGATTCGCCAACCCTGATCCTAGCTTTCGTGTACTCCAGAGCAAAAAGCAACAAGCTATTAACCTCAGTAAGTGTGGGCCTAGAAGTTGGTCGGGTCAAGAACCTGAACAAACACCCTGTTGTGGAAAGAGCTGTCGCCGAATTTGGAAAAGAGTTGTTATGCCAAGAACCTGGAGGAGTGCCCGTGACTAAGTTAGGCCTTAGCAGCATGTCTCAATTCTCGTCTTCGTTCTCGTGGTCTGTCGTAATCAATACACAAAGGAGCAACTTCCCTTGTCAGGCCGAGATCTTATCTTACAACATCGTGCCCGCACAGAGAACCATACACAGAGCGAAAGGTCTAAGAACCCCAATGGACGACACAGGACTGGACATACTTCCCTGACTGTAGGTGGCCTAGTATATCTTTATGCTGACCATAACAAAACACAGGCTCATGATCGATACTTAGCAGTGTCTATTGGCGACAACTGGTGTTATATCTGCAAGTTCACAGGTTCTCACCAACGTTCCGCATTGTACAAGGTGAAACTGAATGATTGTTACATTGTGCCTCGGTTTTTCTCACCTCGTGACGACGTAGATTCCTCAACAGCTCCAACGCCAGAAGATGACGACGTACCATGTGCCACCGACTGTTGTCCTACAGACGTCACAGAGCGCTCTCCATTTACCAATCGCTCTGCCTGGCTAAACGTTCAGTCGGCCGCGTCCTTGCCCATGTGAAGTAATCTACCCTACCGTCAAAAAGCTTACAAGCCTAAAGTACGTTAAGCGCTATTTGAAGGTTGCGACTATTTCACGCGATGGCCTGCTGGTCATGAAGAACACTAAACCGTTAATTCCTACGACAGAACAGATTGTGGTGCCTCGCTCTATATTTAGTGGTTTACTGAGAGCTTTGCTCCTCAAACTCAACCATCCTACTGAACAACAGTTGACGTTAGTAAAGAAACGTTATTTCTCTCCTTTAGTCACGGGCCTCTGTCAAACATTTGTATCTATGTCATGGTACACGTGCTACTCGTTGATGAAGCCCCTCCAGTATCTGATGACCCAGTCATCTAAAGGTCCACGTGAAGGCGTGGGAGTCTCGTTGGCTGCAAATGTCCTGGAGCGTGCTCACCTGAACGTCCTAATGCTGTGTGAGCGCGTTACAGTCTGCACCGTGACCTCCCCCCTACCAGTTGAGAAATACGATACCCTCGGCAATGGGTTAGTAAGACTAGCTATGACTTGGACAGACCGTGTACGAATATACTTGTCAATCCAGCCGCAGACTTTGCTTCTCTCCACAATGACTCCATTCTCCACCGTCTTGATATCGCCATCGACGTCGTTCGCGTCACAAACCCTGTTGCGGAGACAACAATCGCTAAGTTAGAGCATGAGCTGCTATGTCAGGATCCTCGCGGTGATTTGCCTCAATTCAGGCATTCAAAGTCGTTTTGTCTACACCTGAGTAATAGACACAACTATGCCAGTTCATTCACGTCCAGCTTCTCATCGTGGATAGGTCTTACATTCTCGAAAAGCATCGCCACGGCAACGCTAACCACAGCTACAATGAAAAATGCTAGGACAATAGTAGTAATTTTGCCCCTTCTTTCGCACTTAAGGTGTGTGACTATGCGTGCTTACATAGCGATACCTCCAAGTTACACGAACGCGATCGTTGCATTTCCCATCACTGTCTATAACATACTTACCTGTAAATTCTAGTGGATCAAGTACGTAAGGCATGGTGGCGGATGGCCAAGGTTGAATGGTCTTCCTTTTATTTCTTTGGTTTCTGAAAAAAACAAACTGGAGACAATCAAGAATAAATGGATCGATTTTGTGACCATACATCTCATTTATAGACCAAGGTAAAATGATTAATAACTGATATAGTTTTAGTTTTGAAAAATTATCGGCACTTTTTATTTTAGGTATAAAATTTGATCTGTAACAGTGCCAACTCAAGACTGATGCTACTAAATACCAGTAGAAGAAATGTTTCAAGCAAGGACTTTTCTATTCAAAGTTAGTAAGAATATACGAAACATTAATGTCAGTGAATGTCCGCTGGACGGGAAGCGATAGATAAGCCATAATTTTCACAGGGATTTTACTAAAATTGCTTACTAGTCTCTAAATCGCTTGAAAGTTAGCCTTGCGTTGGAAGCAAAATCAAGAATGCTGTTAGCGTGAATTCAATATTTTGGAAGCATTTCTTGGCAAAGTAGAGTGTCACCTGGTGTCGGATTATAACTTCGCAAGCTCGACGTGTTGTAGTTGCTCTGCTCAAGATTATGAAAAAATGCGAACTTGATATGCAACCACCGTGTGAATCGCATAAAGTGTAGATGGAAGAGTTGGTCATTATTTTAAACATTTCCACTGTATGGAGCTATGCTAATTAACAATAGCCTCTAGAAGGCGCAAAGCAGAGGATAATGTAAAAATAGACTTGCCGCAAGGAACAGAGTGGCAGTAAGATCCATCCAAAAGTCGTCACTCCCTTCACGGAGATAAACTTGCCAAATTTAAGAAAATTCCCGCAAGGTGTTCATGAGATACAGCCATGGACGCAAAATTGTCACTTAGGAGGTAACAGTAGTCAGAGACGCTCGAATATGATTATCACGTCCTCTTCCGAGGAGGAACACATATACAAATTGTGCGGTTTGGCCAACAGAAAGGTGGATCTCACAAAATAGGCAAGTAAAGGTATCCTTTCCTTTCGAAAAAATGTTGACGATTTCAATATCAAAGTTATCACGTTTCTCTCAATTCAGTTTAAGTTTCAAAGCAATTTTCTTAACCAAATTACACACATTACTATGGCCAAACATGATAGGATGACGGGACACGCATGTTGTCAAGACGATAGTCTCAACGCATTTCATGGCGTATTCCATGGCGCATATGTTGCTCCTATTTACACACACACACGCGCGCACACACACACACACACACACGCGCGCGCGAGCGCGTACATGGAATAAAAAAGCTGTGCTCATGACTATCGGGCCAACTCGGAAAAATAACCTTCAGAATGGTTCTTTCAGGTAAGTTTTTCCGACGTCCGGCTGACATCCCAGTATCTAACTACTTTCTCTTGTCTCGTGAGTGCGACCCTTAGGATGTCAAACTGTTCAATAAATGATCTGGTTGACAAGAAAGCCCTGCACGGATGCTTTGCCAACGTCGAAAAGGCGAACAAATTACTACATTTTATTTACCTTTTAAGTCTTTTTGCAAAGATTACCTTTTAAAAAATGTGAAAAGGATAACATTTTCTCCAGCTTGTCCATACTGTAAAAGGAACCATTTTACCGATTTTCAATTCGCACACCTTCAGTTTTTCATAAAGAAGGCATTTTTCAAACTCGTATAGATTAAAAGGAACTGTTTACACCTTCACTTTTTTGTGAAAGATTGAAATCGCGGAGATTTAATTGAAAGGTTAATGATAAATGTAACCATTTCCGACATTTATTCTGACAAAGTTTGATTTTCCGAGTTTAAGGATGATGTTCTACCCACGACAGGAACTTATTGATCCTTATACGATGTTTCTCTTACCAGGAGTAATAGACTCCTCTAACAGGGGACTGAATTCGAGTCATCGATGATGCTACTATGAAAATCTACCAGTGAGATAATTTGTTAACTACATCTGATTGTCGACGAGGGGTAGGTCAAGTGGACTATTCTTTTGGGGAGAGCGACGATGCGAAGCATGATATTGATCCTAATTTGTTTACATTTTTGCTTTAGATGCGTCGTGCACTTTTCGGCAGGTAACAAATTTATGTACGAATGAACATTTAGGGAAAAAAGTAAAAACAAATTCTAAAACCAAGCCCTTTTAATTTTGAAGGAACCCATTTGCTGGTTCAGCTTTTATAGTCCTTCTTTTCGCCGCATAACGAATCGATTTAACTGAATTTACTTTTGATTGAATTTAAAACTTAACCAAATGCATGGATATCGTATATCAATACTGAATGCACGATCATTTTGGATTGCAGCCTCGATTCATTTCAAACAGCATTGGCTTGACTCCGCTGTGCCGTGAATGAAATGAGAAACACTTTTCGTAAGTAGAGCTCAAACGCAGGGAACCTAGCTCCCGAAATTTCTAGTCGCTACATGACTTCAAATTTCATTACCTTTAGCGAGAAGAACTAACAAAGTTCCACTTTTACGACTGACCGTAATATTTCCTCATCTGAGCAAGGAACTATTTGAGACCATTTTTTATTGCGGTAAGTTACCCTAACTCAAAATTTAGCTTTAACAGGAGAACGGGTTTAAAGGAGAATGCCACCCGATTTAAAAGACTACTAGTCTTTTTTACCGTCTTAATCGGTCTATATCTACATCGCCTCTTATACGGTCGACCTTACCTTGCCGAAAGGTGTCGCGTTAACCTGTGAGGAAGGTGAGAAGCGACGCAGCGACGTCAGTGGTTCGTCTGCAGAGTGAATGCCGCTATATTGCGGTGCATCGGTTCCCGCTTGTCCGAACTATGAAGCTGCGAAGAAAGCGGGTATATCGTTTTTTCGACTTCCTCGAGAGCCCGAAATGCTTTGGAAGTGGCTCGCGGTAGTGAAGAATGAAAGGTATGCTGTTAATAGCAAGTATGAGGCCGTGAAACATCTCCGTGTCTGTGGCCGGCATTTCGTCGACAGTGATTTCTCTGACAAATTCCGGCTTACCAAAGAACTATCCATACTTTCCGTTGCCTATGCATGTTCACGGGGCCTCCCTAGTATTTCTTGATCAGTGTATTCCGGTTCGAACTGATAGCCTGTGAAACCTAACGATCTGACCCGTGAAGTCTTCGTCGGATGAGCTCTTGACTAAATCGGGATTAGCGTCGGGTGAGTTGCCATGTAGACGTTTATTATTCTGTGTTCTTTTTCAAAATGAATTATTCTCATCCTAAAATGATCCTAACCAATGCTTACATGAAACTGAAACAAAGTCTGTCTCATTAGATACAATGTGTAATGCCTTGGAGTGCTCACGTGAGTGCAAATGTTTTGAGAAGCCAGCAATGACTAAACTACTGCGTTAGGCTACCGGCTTTTGATGTTGGCATTGATAGGTAATTGACCGGGCACCCAGGCCGTGTGAGCGCATGCTATTTCAGCGTCTGCTGACAGAAGCTGTTGTGAAACAACAATTCAATTTTATATGCTATTGTCACATATTAGGAGAATCTTTATTTAGAAATACAAATACATTATTCAAATCGTTGTTAATGTACAACCTTTGCCCTGACGGTCTGTGGAAGGGGAACTTCGCGGCCCCCGACAAGTATGTAGATTTCCAGTTTCGTGGCTAATTCACATAAAGTATACGTGCACATTATTTCTTTGGCTCACTACTATAGTGACTGGAGGTTTTGTTTTTAACTCAAGCTGGTTTATGTTCGTGCCAGTCCCGGCGGCCGCGACGGGCCTGATCGGGTTCCGAGCCACTGGCCGGGATAACGAGTCAGTCCGGCCGCGACGGGCCTGATCGGGTTCCGAGCCACTGGCCGGGATAACAAGCGTTTTGCGTGTTTAGAACTAAAAAAATCACAAGTATAAACAACACAGATCTAGGTTCTCCTGTCTGTATTTCACGGAAGAATACTTCGAATTTATCTCGGAACAGACCCCAAACTCCTGCTACGGCATTACCCTTGGTAAATTGGCCTGCCGAACTTTGTAGGCTACGGTGTGTCCAAATACCAGTAAATCCGTAACAGCGAAATAAAACAACACGCTTTTGTAAGAGCTCGGTGTATTTTTAAGGGTTTTACATCGAAGTTTGATGATTTATTGGTGTTAAACGACGAATTCAAGCGATAAGCTGACACCACTAACCCCTGTTGTGAACTGCTTAACAAACTGCGTGTGAAACCAATTACGTCATTGGATAAGTTCAACACCTCCGTCTGCTGTCAGGTGTCAGGTAACTCAACCGAACGTGCCGTTATCGAGTAGAACTACTCGATCTAAATTGATACAAAATAGGTTGTTTTTTGGGTGGCATTCTCCTTTAACATGACTAAACTTTGGCCGGATATAAGCAAAGTATGGAATTCTGGAAAATCTTTTGTTTACAGCAGACGAATTGTCTAGACACCAGATTGCAAAATGATCCTATTTCTCAAAACTCTCATTCCAAGTACGGGGAAAAATACGTAACAGGTACAGACATTTAATATAACCTCACCCGGTCGCACGGTAGAGTGTGCTGAACTGTTCATACGTTAGCTTCATATCCAACTCAGTGGTGATTAAGTCAGCATCTGGATTCAATTCTGCGTTTCCGCTAGTGTGATTCACATATTGCTCTTCTGAAAAAATAGTTCGTAAATAACAACGTGTTTTCTGGCGATCTGTGTAAAGTTAATTTTGACCACTCGTGTCCATTTTGACCAGTGGTGTCCATTTTGATCCAATATGCTCATATTCACACTTTTAACACGTACAGTAAATATAAAGAGACGCAAAAGTCCACTTCCATCAAGTAGTCCATGCTTATAAAGATGTCTATAATTCGTATTTCACAAAATTGGTTCAACCATTGCGCCAGTGATCTAGTAAAACCAGGCTCTCTTACTCTGAACGCAGTGAGTCCAAACCTCCCTCCACCAATTACGTTCATTTCAGCATAATATTAAATTTAGATCAAAGTTTAATGACTATTTTTGTCATGCGTGAATCTCACAGCGGTGAATGTTAGTTCGAGTTTAAGATGGTAATTTAGGTTAGAACTGTTTAGACCCCACCTCCTTAGAGTTTAAGGTCCAAAATAGATTTAAACCAAATTTCGCTTGACAAATGTACCCATGGTTAAGCCTCTTCTGTGTAATACAAAATATTTTAACCCTATGGATCCAAACGGGCTTAATAGATTGAAATGTAAGTAATTGGTAAAATGAACATGATACACTGTAGGTCAAAATGGACATATGTTCAGAAGAAATGGATTTCGTGTGGTAAAATCTTTCTCAACTAGACTCTAGTCTACACCGTGTATACCGGGCGTCTTCACGTACGACCTTCGACTGGGACACCGTCTACACGTTTTGGCCACACAGATGTGGCTTCCAAACCCTCAGCCATACGTTCCATCATTTTTCGCATACACAAATTGTGGAATTTGAATTAACATTCGAATTTTTTTTTCGATGGTTGCGAAAGGGCATGCGGGAATTTATTTTTCAAACTTTAGTGCTAGGCTTAAAATTACTCAACACAAGTGTTCGACGTGCATCTTCAGTGTTGGACCTATAGCTTGAGCTGTCGACATGTAATTCGAGCACTCAACGTGCGTGATATAATCTTCGAGCGAAAACAATGCATATTTCAACTTGATGATGATGATGTTGAAAGGAACAAGTTGTGACAGTTCCCCACACAAGATAAGCCTCATTTCTGTTCTCAAGTAATAAGTCGAACATTCGAGTTATAAATCGAGCGCGTGATTTATAAGTCAAGCACACAAGTTAGAAAAAAAAAACTTTTCTAACTTTCCCAGCCGCGGCAAGAACCCGATCACTTTCAGAAGAAATCTTTTTAATTCCTGGCCATTGTTGTTTTCACCTGAGCAATGGTTATGGACTTGTTATCAACTATGAGTTATGTTATTGCCACAGTCGGCTTCTTCTGTATTAGGCGTTTCAATTGACTCGCGGATGCTCGCCTGAAAATCCCTATACGATGAAATCCGGTGACTGGAACAGGAAAGTGTCAAGGCAGAGCACAAGAACCTGCGAGTGCAATAGAAATCATGTCCATGACTTCAGTTCAGTGAACCTGAATTTGTCGAATTATATGTTTGTATGCATATTTGTTGTTTTCAACAGGTCATCGAGCAACAGGTCCCTGCTGGCCGAAATGCTGCATGGAAGATGAAACATCAGAACACAATGTCGTTCGTAGGTTCTCTTATAAAAGCATTAGGAACAGTGGCGGATCTAGGATATCACATGGGGGGTGCCCAACATTTTCTCCGGCTGTAAGCATTTGCGCAAACCACGATTGTAGATGCGCACAGCACCGAATGGGGGGAGGTCGGGAGGGGGGTTCGCCCCCCTCCCGCCCAGGAAATTTTTCTGTTTTTTCCTCTAAAAATCAAGCATTTTCCTTGATTTCTGATGTATTATCCAAGAAAAAAAAGAAAAACAAAACACAGAGAACGTGTCACACAAGAAAAATTGCGAGTTTCACAGACTCGAACTCACAACTGGCTGCTAGGACGAGCATGCTTTACCACTACACCACCAAGACTTCACTTATTAACAGAAGCTAAGAGACCTACTTGTTTATGGTCCACAGCGTTTGCGCGCGAAACCTACTTATTTTTGTAATGGTTATTACACGTTTTATATTTTGTGTAATCGGTTCTTAACAAATTTGTTGTATTTAGAATAGCCTTCAAATGCCCAAAAGACCAAATCCGTTTTTCGTGTTAGCAATAATGACGGGATTGCTTTGGAAATCGTCTAAAGTTAAGGTTTGACAAAGAGAGAATTAATGAGTTTCTGAGTGATTCACTTAGGCTTCGATTAAAATTCACATCTTACCAGCAGCTTCTGTTTTTTCATAGTCACTCAGGTTCCATTTTCTTTAAAAAATGAGGTAAATTTTCTCCATTGCACAGTGGAGCAGACGACGGAAACGGAGTCGTAGTGCGCAGCGCCACTGCCGGTCGCCTGGGATATCGCGGGAGAGCCTACACTTGCCCATAGTTCCGTTACGAATGCGCCGTGTTCCGAATTTGACACTTGAAATTGGATATGAGCCCCCCAAATACTAAGACTGCACACATTTAAATCTTTTTTCATCCGTATAATTTTAATTACCGGGACAAATTAATAAACCCAACATTCCCCTACGCTCTTGCTGTTTTATTTTTTGCGGCAGCCAAGGTGGGAGGGGGCAGGCCCCCTGGGCCCCCCTAAATCCGCCTATGAGGAAAGAATGCTTCGGAAGTAAAGTAGTTTCAATGAAAGCTATCATAGCTAAGAAAAATCTAAGAACACTTGTTGAGGCTTGTCTAGTTAAATCAAAACACAGTGTCTGTTGCAATGCATGGGGCCGCTAAAAGGGCTAAGTATCGTGTCTTTCTGTTTTATAGACTTGATTTCACAAACTCCGACACCACTGTTCCATTATTCGATTTAGACGTTTTCCTAACTGACGGATTTATGTCCCAACCGTAAGTGGGTTACCGTATATAGATAGTTTCGACACACGCAGTTAGGTCATACCCACCAGTCATGTAGTTTCTGTTCCAAGCGGTCCGGTAACGCCCGATCCTTGTGTCGTTTGCACCGTAGAAAAGCTGTATTGGTCCTTAGCCCTTGAGACCCTTAACACAGATTTTGCACTCACCAGCGCGCTTGTACCGAATGAGCGGTAAGTCCAGATTAGAACATGCAAGGGCACTTTCCTGACAGATGTTTCACACCGCCGTATTTGAAAGGTACAACACAGTGAACGATTTAGAAGTTTGGAATGTGAGCGCAATATGTGACACAATAACTTGGAAATATACTTTGAGGTAAGTGTTGGTTATATTTGAGTTCCTGTGGCCTCGTATTAATTGCATGTACATTTCGTTGTGTAAAGTTTCCAGAGGTGAAATTTGAAGTTAGACCTGTTAAATGTGCACATTTCAAGGTACTGAGCACTTGAGTGCTTTACTTCGGTTTTTTCATTTAGGTGATTGTTTGGCGTTTAGCTCGAGAACTGCGGGTGATATGGAGATGATGGGAGGAGAATACGAGAAACAACATAACCAATTATACGTGCTTTAGCATCAGTATTTTGTTTTGACTGTTAACGTATTCTACTGATTTTTAGTGTTGACACTGTCTTGACAGTATTTTGTTATCACTTAATAGAATGTATATCAAAAGCTTCCGCATTGCTTTGCAAAGTGACATTTGTACATGTGCGATCCCAGTACAAATGACAGTATTAGGCTTGTACTGACAAAGTGTTGTTTCTACCGCCCATACACACTATCTGCATACCGTTTTAGGTTAATGAGCCATGTTCAAAAACCACATGGTGCCTGTGCCGCTTGAGGGATCGAGCAACGGTTCTCTACCGCTAGACGGTAAATAAAATACTTGTACACACGGAGAGCTTGTTCCGCATCCAATTGTAGGAAAACTGTAGTGGACCTGTACCGTTCTAACGGGAGTCACATATTTGGATACATGAAAGCACTTCTACGCCAGGTGTCTCTCGTGAAAAAAGTTGACATATTTGAAATGTGTTAGAGACAAGTGAAAGACTTTGAAATTTGGTAACTCAGTCCGATATGTGAAATAACATGCAAAGATCCTAATATTAGAAAGTGTGATGTTTTGTAATGTTCGAGTTGATGTATTTGCAGTAACCTCTGCATTGGTTATAACCATGGATTGCACTGGCCCTTTTTGGGTAGCCGGCTCATAGGAGGTGAAACTCGCTACTAAATTAATGAATTAAAGACTTGGTATATTTCATTCTCCTTTTGGCAGGGTTAATGATAGTGTCATAGTTTAGACTAATTGCACATGACCCAGCATAATCCAGTAAAATTGATGGTATCTTGTTTAAATGGTGGTCTTTGATAACAATGAGAATTAGGTTGCCAGCTTTGTGACCTGACATAAAATAGCAAGACATCAATTCCAAATCTCACTGGATTCCTGAATCAACGTTATTGTAAGCGACACCTTTTAAGCAATAAAATGAAGAGAGTCTTCAGGCTATGCAAACGGGTCACATAAAAAAAACTTACGAACTGATCTACGTATTCCCTCTTCAAGGAGGTAGTCAATTGTGCAATGTGTTTCAGTGACGGTTTTAAATTCCTTTACCAAGATTCTTTCAGCAATTTCCGTCCTGGTGAACGACAGGCCTCGTGTAATGGTAACCTAAATATGACATAAAATTAATTAAAATAAATACTGGCAATTGTAACCACTATAACAAGATCTTCTTGTCGTTGGGCATCTACAGTGAGTGTGAAATGGAGTGTGAGTTCTATTATTCACAACCCTCAATTTCTATCTGAGGACAGTGTTTCGTGTTTCGTGACAGTACTTCGTACATGTTGGTAACTGATTCCTATCGAAGTGCAGTGCTTCTTAGCCGTTCCCCAAACATATTTGCTGCTCGAAGTTAATGACGGCAAAAATGAACTAAACTAGACAACCCAAGTATGAATTTAAAATTTCCTCACAGTCGGCTGCATGTAAGTCGAACGTAACGAGCCTACTGTGCATGGACCCTTTTGTGGCCGAAGGCAAGGTAGTTCACTCGAATAGAAGAAAAACATTTGGTTGTAAGCTAATGGAAAGGTCCTCACTAAGTTTTCCTATCCTGGATTTGCCGGATTATTTTTTTCCATGTAGCCCAGGCTTAGTTACTCATGATTTAGGGGGAAGGGTGACCGTTCACAGACCTTGAGTAGTTTAAATATGCAAATTAAGGCCGCCATTATGCAAAGTTCTATTTTGCTAATAATTTCCTCACTAAGCACTGAAGGTAGATTACTCTGATGATTTCATCCGTGTTTACTTGGTCAACGAATTTAATAATGAAAGTTCTTTGGTGGATACATTGTCAAAGTCGCCATTATTCATTATTTCACTTGTTCTAATAGCTATGGTCAAAAGCAGATACCAGCATCAATCTATTAGATCCTGAGGTCCACCTCAAAGATAGTAGTGCACATTAGCCGTGTCAGTATTGCTACTCAATACTTAATGTACATGAAACAATAGGCATTGGAAGGCAATGTTCTCAGACTTCAAGAAAGGCTAGCAGTACGTACAAAAGGAACACAAGTAGGTAATCACTTACGAAGATCCCTGCCCCTATAGTACAAGTAGGTATTATCCGGAGACAACCCACAAAGAAGCCGGGTCCATTACTGTGCAGCAGGAAGAGACGTGAAATGTGCATGTGAAGTTAGCAATTTTTTGTTGTTTCGGATGTTACAAACGTATGCTTCGTGTGCATTACTATGACAAGGAACAGCGTCAAATATCACAACCATGAAATCGCCCAGTAAGCGTAGAACAGTCTTAGACATTAGTTGACTGTGTAAACATGCAGTGATAGTGTGAAGGTGTTCTCCCAGCTCACGCACTGTAGAGGTGCAACACAGTGGTATGCTACTATGGAGTTGGAAAGCGATCCATCGTTGGGCTGGGCGTGACCTATCTGCCATCGGCACTATCAATGTGTATGTTTTTCGATGCCATAAAACAGGCCTCTAAATGTATGTGTGCTTGTCATGGAGTGAAGAGAATCAAGAAGATGTCAGGAAACAGAATACTAGTATGGGAAAAAAGCGGCAAGGAATATACTTCCACCTCCAGACTGTGTACTCTGTCACCGACAACAGAGGCATTCACGTAAAATGTAAGCAGAGCCCACTACCGGCCAGTTAGTGGTGGAACTTCACCAGAGAAATATGGATAGAAGAGAGATGCCATAAACAAATCTCTCCCACCTTGTACAATTCCGGATGGTATCCAACTCCTCAGTATTGCATACTGGATATGATTAGGTGTGACTACAAATGTCAGATTCCATAGAATTCTTATAGATTCAGATGCAGAGTCAATTGTCTACCCCGCATAATATTTTGGGTATGTTATACTGCAGTGTGCTCTAGTCCTGAATGTTGAATTAGGATTTATAAGATCTTGTGATTACGCCCTATTCGATAGGTCATAGTCCTAGATTTTTGCACTTAAACAATTTGGCCATCGACTGGGTTACAGATTTTTTGTATTCATTATGTAAAGTCAGATTACATTAAATTCAACAGTACAATTAACAAAATAATCTACATGTAGTGCCCTCCTTAAGAAAGTTACAAGCAGCAACAAAATTTTCAATAATGGCCGCCTTCATTTGCATAATTTATGCAAATTTATCATGAAACTTGCATTAACCTAATTGACCATAGGAACATAGATTCAAATATCGTGATAGTTTAGCTGTAGTGCTTGGTACCGCAGCTAAAAGCACAAGTAGATATTTCATAATGGTGGCCTTAATTTGAATTGATTATGTAAAATTGCATAAATTATGCAAATTGGCATGAATTAAGCAAATTTATCATGCAACAACTAATTGACTATAAAAATGTAGGTGCAATTATCTTGATAGCTCATCTGTGGTGCCTGGAACGGTAGATTTATGCGCAAGAAGAATTTTGAATAATGGCGGTCTTAATTTGCAAAACTTTTGCAAATTGACAATGTATTCACAAAAAAACTTTCATTATTAAATTCGCTGATCTTAGAAACAAGGATGAAAACGTCTTGTCCAAATAGTCTGCCTGCAGTGCTTGGTAATGAAATTGTTTTTGCATAATGGTGACTTAATTTGCATATTAAAATGATCAAGGTTGCGAACGGTCACCTCCCTAAATCATGGTTACTTAACTCTAGGCTACATGAAACAGCAAAGAAAAAAACTTTATCCGGCAAATCCAGGTTCATCCCCTTGCCTCACATCGAAACTATTGTTCATTGTTTCATGTGACTTTATCGATACAACGTCCAGTGCAGAAACGACACTGGGGGTTGTTCAGTTTAGAAGCAATTTTCCAGTAAGTAAAGGGCATCAAACAGGTACGGGAGCCCTGTTAGTGGCTATTGATATTTTTACTTAAAATCAAATTTCTGTTGGTACTTTTGAAACACTGAAAGCTCTTACATGATATTATATTTCCCTTGTACTAAAGTGTGAGTGCACCCAATATATAACACCACTTCTGTATTTGGTCGAAACAAGATTCCTTGAAATGTGTCGAACAAAGTGTGGCTCTCGGCTAAATCGCATGTTCCACATTGACATTCCACACTCTCCTGCGGCGCACAAACTGAACCGATGTCATTTCTGGACAACTTTCTCGTATTTAGAAAAGTTGAACACAGAGACGTTCTCTGGTGTTAAAATACAACCTCCACAAGCACACCTTTTCATGTCTGAAGAAGGCTTTCCCCACAAGTACTCAGTATCGCAATTTGCGGTGGAGATGGTCTTCCACCCGTTACGTAGAGCCCCAATAACAGGAAAATATATTTCTTTAAATTTTTGGCTTGTTTCTTAGCAACAGGTATACTAAAGACTATTAAATCTATTGAGATGTACATGTATTAATAAAAATCCTTCTGAGACACAGGCTCATGGTGGGAACCCTTTAAAACTACATTTAACATTTATTTCTTTTGTGATATTGGCTGACATTTATATCCGCCTTTAGCGATCTTTAAAGTGATATTTATTCATGAATTTCGAAGCATATGAATCATGTCTCTTACGACACCATCTTAAGTGGCCTTCAAATTACGGTTCACTGACGCCTACAAAATAGCAGGTGGTATACGACTTAATGTAAAACTGCAAAATTTCTCGTTACCTTGACGAAAGTACATGTAAATTTGGATTAAGGCCACTTAAAAATTGGCATCAACTGGTTCTTTCCTCAGGCAAGAAGCCAGTTTTGGTCTGTCAAAGAAATGACGGCTGTTATCCATCGATACCACGTGACAAGTCAACTTTCAGAACCAGTGCCCGGTGGCATGAAACAATCCTAGTGAGGACTCAATAACGCTCCTTAATTTTTAGTGCATTTGTGGACTATATGCGAAATGGATTTTCCTTTTCTATTCTATCTTCATTGCTACGCCATGTTTTAGCTTCATGCACAGCGAGACTAAACACTGCGATTAATTCTCAATACATTTGAAAATAAACAGATACTTCTTGATGCAACGTCCTTAAATTTAGGTCTTGGTCATTATTTATTCCCATTGAAAGGAAGCTCAATTTTCATACGTTACTAGGAAATGCAATAACTAAAAGACGAGCTCATAACCGGGCTAAGTTACCAAGAAAATAAAACAATAACAAGTAAACAGTGTACTAGTGCGCTGAAAGACTCATGGCGTTATGACACCAATACACAAAAAGAACTCCAAAACAGACATTGCAAACTATCGCCCCATAACTCTACTAAACACCTTATCCAAAATTTTAGAAAAAATCCTTTCTCAGCACATGTTTGACCACCTCTCTTCACAAAACCTCATATATCGTCGCCAATTTGATTCATGCCTGGTAACAGCACTGTGTCGCAACTTACAGAAATTGTACACGACATCCACCTCCAGTTTGAGCAAGGGTACAATGTGAGATCCGTATTTTTAGACATTGCGTCAGCTTTTGATGTCGTTCCCCATGACCTGCTCTTACATAAATTACAATCTTACGGTTTCTCTC
>NMRA01000164.1:685337-714219 GCA_002633005.1 Phoronis australis
CAAATACCAATAAATCCGTAAGAGCGAAATGAAACAACACGTTTTTATAAGAACTCGGTGTATTTTCAAGGGTTTTACATCGAAGTTTGATGATTTATTGGTGTTAAACGATGACTTCAAGCGATAAGCTGACATCAGTAACCCGGGTTGTGAACTGCTGAACAGACTGCGTGTGAAACCGATGACGTCATTGGATAATTTCGACATCTCCGTCTGCCGTCAGGTGTCAGGTAACGCAACCGTACGTGTCGTTATGGAGTACAACTACTCGATCTAAATTGATACAAATTAGGTTGTTTTTTGGGTGGCATGCTCCTTTAAATCTCTTTGTGTGAGTGGATAGAATTTTACACATCTGTATGAAAATGAATTATTTTCATTCGTTGTCATATATCATTGTATTCTTAACATCAGTTTTTTATTTATGTATTCGCATATAATCATTGTATATAGACTTCTTTGTATTTTTTTACCCAGACCTAATGCCTCTTGGCGCTTTCTGGGTTATGTATATTCATTGTATTCTGAAGATTTCGTAATAAACATTAAAAAAAGACTCAGGAACATATTTGAGTCCCTGTTGAGACTGTTTCATGCAACCGTGTTCAGGTTCTTTTGTTATGAAACGTGACTAAGTCAGAAATTTCGCATCACGCTCCAAAAATCTATTTCTGAAAAATAATTTTGATTTAAAAATCTCACTGCTAGTTACTAAGGTAATTTCTGTAAATTATTTGTGGACTGTTATGTGCTCATAATTACTTTACTAAACCTTTTTCAGCAACCGCAAAGTAGAAGCGTAAGACCGAATTTCCGTCTGAAAGAGACCTGAAACTCGACTTATCGTTAAAATACCTTTTAAATAGAGAGTAATTCACTTTGAATGTTGCTAGAAAAAATAAAAAAACGTCAAATTCCGTATTTTTGAAACTCAGACGAAATATAACCAGCACAGTTGTAAAATTCTGTGCCCCTAATAATTACGCACATGCGCTCAACAAATTTCTCAAGTGCATAATCGCCTTTGTTCAAAGGCCACATTTTCCAAATAAGGGAAAAAGGCACTATGGCCTAGTGTGATAGGTGCCCGATGTCTTTTCTCGAGGTCGTGGGTTCGAGTTCCACTGGGCCACACTGCTAGAGCCTTGAGTCAGGCTTCTAGCTCCTCAGTGCACTTTTAACCATATATATCAATAAAGCATAAAAAACGTTCCACGTGATCAGTGCAATGGACCTTCATGCGTGTACCAGACCGCCTGCAATACTTTTTTCCAAATAAGGGAAATGTGCAACGTCTATGTCTAGCCATACCAAATAAGGAATCGTGCTTTGCAGTGTGGGAGAAAAGTGGCAAAATAAAGAACAGTTGACAGATCGTTTTTTTGCTTTTGAAACTGAAGGAAAGTGATTCGACATCATAGAAATATAAAATCTATATGAACAAACCGCAACAATGCTTGGTGAACAATTTCAATAGCATAGAACCATTTTGAATAATGCAATTTAATCTGTTTTGTTTTGCGTTTTATGCCACTTTAAGGCTTAAACCACTTTCAGGAAACAGACCACAGTGCTCAGTTAAATGACATAGTCCTAATATATGCTCCCTAAATGTTCTGCGCATTTGTAGATTTTGTGCAAACACAGATTATTCCGTTTTATATTTATTGTTTTCATTGCTGAGGTAGGCTTACAGCTTCGATACGCAGTGACACTAAACTTTACGTCAAACTTCTAAGATTATTGAAAGGAAACAGGAACCATTGCATATAGTGTCCATAATGTAATGACAAGAGTCCAGTTTTCAGTTATGGACAACGAATCCTGTATTTTTATGTTTTAGCTGAACAGAACAATACGGATAACCCCTTGTACGCACAATGACGGTTGATCCCACGTTCAGCTTTTACCTTAGTCCTATGCTCTTACCTTAAGGAGAAGCATGCGATCAGAAATCTGATATTCTAAACGACAATTTATATTCGTCATTTGGCGACAACAGTATTGTCACGCCATTTCTATCTTTTACTGTCTTCAATGGTGGTAAAAAGAGGATTTTCAAGAATTGGCCAAACTGAGCTATAAGTGAAGAGTAGAGTGCCTTTACAGGCTAAGCCTCGTCGCCGACCTTGAGTCTATTCTCACAATAATCACAAAACTCATTTTTGGCCTTAAAAGTCGATATTTTTAAGAGGTAACCAAACAAAGGAAAAAAAGCAAAAATCAATGTATTATAAATATAGAATAAAATACGAAAACTTTGACTTTTTGAGGAACAGTACCATGTTATTTTTTTTGTAAAGCGTTGGTTAAAACTGTGACGAAAGCAATAAATACATAATAATTACATAATAAATAAACCGTTGAATTCGATCTTTTCGTATAGCAAGCCTCGATCGCTCTCTGAAGTTTAAGTTTATTTGTATTGTGTAAAGCTACAATTATTTGAACAGTTAATGAACCTGCTTTATAAAGATCGCTTGCTTACAACTTTCATAATTTGTTTCAATGCAACTATACAGTGTACAGTCTGACTTGGTAACAACGAACGTCGATAATTACGAGCGTTTTACAAGGGCCCTTGGGCTCGAGTGTACTGATGTTCAGTGAAGCTTCTAAGCAAGTAAGTGTTCAGAGCAAAAATGACAAAAGAAACTTACCCACAGAGGGAATAATAGGACTGCAATGAAAAAGCAGACCGTTCCTGCCATTGCTGCTCGCCTATTTGTTGGTGAAACAAGATCATCAATATCTAGTACCCTTCTCATAAATGTCAATCTCTTTAAAGTGACATTATCGGCTAGAAAGGCCATTTCTGGTACTGATTTCAGTCCCAGCCAGGACAAAACACATAAGGTCAGCGATCGCACTATATCGCTTTGCTGGTGGAGCTGAATGTCGTAGTATTTTGGGGCACCGACGGCAGGGAGGCGGACCTCGGCCAAGCTGTCGCAGGCAACGCCGACTGGGACGGAACTTCGAATTTTTGAACTTATATTGTATTAAGGTAGCTAGGTAGCTTTCAGTTAATTTTAAGCGTAGCAGGATCACTAAGCTGTAGTATGGTTACAAAAGTTGACAGGTCTCGTCGTGGCAAAAATGGCTCTTTACAAAAATAACTCAAATTGTTTTTTAAAGCTTCATGAATCTAAATATCTAACTCTGCAGTCGAATTGTGTACTAGAGGCTCTTATCCAAAAGTAATTCAATTATTTATTTTTTCGTGACAACAGCTTTAACAAAGCTTTGAGTTCAGTAACCAGTGCCCCTCCCTGTGCCGACCAAATCTCTCAATTTTGGAGAAAAGCTCAGTTGAACGCCAGCCTACAGGTATATGAATAACAAAAATGTACCTCTGCTACGAAACAAAACGATGCAAACCTCTTGCCGATTATGGAGTGAGAGTCCGGATGTTCGATTCATGATTCAGGTTGGGCACTGGGTTCACTGCAGAGAAGCTGAACCCAATCAATTTTCAAACTGATTCGACTACCCGTAACCCACATCATTGTAGGTTTGACCAAATATTCGTTGTCCATCAACCATTGTTATTAGACTAAGTAGGTTTTGAGGAACTTAAGTCGACAAGTGTCAGATTATCTAAGCCTCAGATTATGTAAGGTTTTTTCAAAATTATTTTCAGAAAATTTGATGATCGAATAGGCTAAAGACGTCGAGTCGACATTGACCTCTTACCCTTTGAACTTTCAACGTCAGAGGTCATAGTTGAAGTAGTGCGGGTTTGGAATACGGAAAACATTTATTACTTAGCCGTATTGCACTTGACTGATTCAAACGTCTAACGTCTAACTATAATTTTTTAACCAGTAACAGTATAGAAAGTAGAAATTCCGTGGAAATTAATTTACGACTTTTCGTCAGTCTGCCATTAATTGAGCAACTTGACCATGTTCATGTAGTAAAATTTGGCGAAAGAGAAAGGTACCGAGTGATGACACAACAACGATGCTCCATTCAATACGTGTTGGACACGTCGATGGCGGTATACCGAGTCGTTTTACACCGGCATCACCACGTCGATTTCGAAACACATGTGACCAGCTGACGAGTTGGTGGAGCCGTACTGTCAGGCAGAAACCAGTTACCCACACGTGCTGACTTCGGTTGCTTGCAGTTAAGTTAAGCAACGGTTTTCACAGAAATTTTAAATGTTTTACCTTCAAAGCTATTGAGTAACACACCTGGGTTATATATTCTCTAGCTGTTCCGTTGAAATGTAGTAGGTGTGTTGAAGTGACAAAATTTGTCTGATTCCTTTGTAAAGTCGCTTCTCTCAAATCACGATATTTATTTTTCAACCGAAGCAGTTTTGATAGATACGTAATAGAATGGGGATGAAGAGACTTGTGCGGAACATGTTCTCATTTGCAACTTCTTTCACATTCGACTTTTTGTGTTTGCTAGCACCAGGTATTGTATTCATGACCATTTGGCACTACAACTAAGTCAAGTGACATTTCAGTTTTCAAACTTGTTTAGGCAGTGCTTTCTTCCCAGTTGGGATTTCTGCCTGACATTTTTCATGAAACTCAGAAAACGCATGTGTATGGTTCTTGCAGTGCATAACATGTAGGAAAATCGCCTCTCTCACTAATGCGACGTACTTTATTGGCATCAACGTTTTCGCAGATTTATGCAAATGCACAACTGCACATGCGTTTACTAGCAAAAAGATACAACCTCAAGCGCTCTTAATCAAGAATTCCACGCAGTGGAGAGAGCATTGATGAAAAAATGGACGACACTAGCGTTTAGGATGTCTATTTCTATTCAGCAACACATAGTGCTTAAAACAGATAATAAGTCTTAAATACTTGTTCACACACTCAGCTCCGATACGTCACTTTCCAGCACAAGGCTGGCAAAATTTACACGTGACGGGACACCAATGTAACAAGTTCAGCCTGCTGCTCTCACGGTGGCAGTTATTCGCTAAGGAAGCACAGCTGCTCGTCTTATCTATGCACTCTGAAATATAAAAGATTTGAAATAACTACATGACCACATACACCATGGACCGTTTTTAATGAAATTAAATCCCGATGACGGGTGATTTCTAATTTCCTGCAGTTACAGACCGTTACCTCAATCCTTCTCAAAACAGACATGTTTACACTGCCTATTCTATATGGAGACCCCTAAACCAACTTGTTGAGGAAACCTAATTATCAGTCAGCAAGTCAAAGTGTTTTGAATGTCATTTAAAGTTGTCGTGATAGCAGTTAACAGTTCACCAATTTTTGGAAATCTAAGGATCAACTGCATTGTTTTTCCTTTCAGAAAAACACTGAAAATGACATTTTCTCTAAATTGTAGTTTTAAAGCTTTTGCACAATGATTAACCCGAGTGGCTTACTGCCGTTTGCACTAAATTATCAGCCTGACATGGCCACCCACGTGGTTACTCATCGCGCCTTGAATAACATTGTGGCGGGAAACCGAGCCCGGTTTCGAGCCAGCTTTGCAAGAGTCGACTAACCACTGTGCCACTCAGAAGCTGATGTCATCGAACGTGAAAATAGAATACTTAATTGAGGACGCGCAATAATCACATGTTCAACAAAAGACACTGTACCGACATTTATACGCTATGAAAAATTAGACACACAATTTCAATAAAAAACGACATCAGTCATTCTGTCATTTTCTCTCATTTGTAATGCGAATAACGTGTAGTCGGGATCCTTTGACTTGGACATTATACTCAGTAACCAGTGGTAACTGCCTTTACCAGACGATATTTTCACGGTGGAAGCTTGGCATAAGATGTGTAGTAAGCTGGACTAATGTCATACATCCGTTTTATTGCTATTTTGATTAAATATCTAATTGGTCTTGAGTAAAAACATTAATTTAACAAGAATAACTCGGCGTTTCTTAAAAGGTCACAACGTACTACCCCGGGCCTCAGACATGGAAAGTAGTTTCAAAAGCCGCGGCGAGTCGAGAAAGGTAGATCGATTCATTACAATGTTTATCGTTCATTATGTGGTATAAATGGATTATTGCAGGTTCTCAGTCGTTATCCCCTTATCTAGAGCCCTCGTGGATTTTGTAGATCTCCAAAATCTACTCGGGCTTTAGATTACGGGTTATAACGACTTCAGCATGTAATAATCTATCTATATATCTATCTATATATATACATGTAAAATTTAATAAAATGCATTCGTGTTACAAAAAATGGACATTATTTATATAACGACAAGGTACGATGGAACCCAGTATCTTGGGAATTTATGTCAAGAGTTTTTATTATTAAAGCTTCGAGAATTTTCAAACGAAAGATATCCCGACGAAATACCTGACGATAGTATTGTCAACAATATCTAAACGGGACATTTTCTTTTTGTGAAGTGTTTGAAAGTGATCATTTAATGGATCAGTTGCTTGAGGCTAGGCCAACATAAAGCTGGAAAGAAAGAAGAACTAGTGCTACCATCGGACTACGTAGGAACTAACTAGGAGTTAAATATGGAGACCCAGTGCTGAGGTACACAGGTTATAGATGGGGCGTGTAGGAAAGGGGCCCCCTATGCGGCCCAGGTCACATTCTGTGATGAGCGTGTTGCCGTCAAGCAAGAAAAGACTTCACTAGTTAGCGACCAGAACTGCACTCGAGGGTCCCTCACCGCGGATTGCCTCTCTACACCGCGATCACAGCTCTCAGCACAAACTGAGCCATAACACTTCGTTCCTTACAATATCTCTTTTTATCACTCCGTCTGGTATGCTCACTCAGCTTGTCCGTAACTTGGTTTGCAGGTTACTAAGGCCCAGTTGGCTGTTTGGTGTACCCACTTAGTACTGTATATGATATTTGCCCATTTGTCAGTTTGGACTCATTTGGTACAAATTATTGAATTTGATGTTTTGGCGACCCACTCGGTAGGCAATAGGGCCAATACCCATTTGGTATTATGCACCCATTTGGTACTATACTAACCTTCGCCACTTAGAGTCCGATACTCAATAGGGCTATTCGGAAAATCTACAATAACTAGAGGGCGTGCGTGTACTAGTGGTGATAGATTAACAGCCTCGATTTCGCGAGCCCTTTAAATACATGGTGAAATGGCTTGCAGCCGTGCCAACTGAAACTGAGATTGCGTAAAAAGGGTGCTTCTATGAGAGGAAGTAAGCACGACCTCATACAAACGTAAGGTTTGTGATTATTTTAACGATTATTCCATGATTATTCTTCCGATGCCTGTTAACTGAGGCACTCGCTGATGTCGACTTCGCGGCAGTCAGTCGCCAGCCAGAGTCTGGTTAATCTTTGTATGTTGTGATATGTGATACGATACTTGACGTAGCAATCGGGATCTTTTCGTACATCAAAGCATTATTATTGTTTGGAATGATTTCTAAAAGTTTATCAGTGACAGTTACATCAATCAATGCTGAATGTTTATGCTGTCAACTTGATACAGGTTAATGAGTTAAGATTACAATCCAATCCCCATGGCAAAGGGTACGTGAGTGATAAAAATCCACTGCATTAGACTATTTGTTTACTCCCTATCATATGTCTTCTGGAAATCTATTAAACGTTGAAATGGAAATCTATCACGTCAGTTTTCACGTAACCTTTGGTTTTTAGGTTTGAAGGTTTGTACCGTGTAGAGGAGATATGCATCGCTTCTGCACCGTCCCTGAATGGACAAAAATTGGTTTTTAGCATTTGACTGCAGCTAACCAACAAGATCTTCCCATCCAGTGCAGATCTGTTGTCAAAGCCTACTTTCAATATTGGAGACAACGAACAAAGCCTTTGAAAAAGAGCAGCTATTTTTAAAGTCATTTTGTTGTAAATTACTTATTCAGGTTCCAAGGGGGGATTGGCATGGGGGTTGTAATATTTGGTACAACTGAATGTGTGGAAATAACAGGTAATACATGTTTGGGGAAAAGAGCATGGTGATGTAATTCTTAACTTTCACGAAGTCCCTTCAAGTTGATTTCATGAAACTAATTTGCTACTTGTATCAATTGTAAAACCACGAAAATATATTACATTTTCCGAATTCAAAGTGACTGAATAGTCTCAACTCATGCCTTGAAATGTTGCAAGTCGTTATAAATTCAAATGACTGCCATTTTTGTGAAAATTGCATTTTTGATGGTGCCTTACGATTTGTAATTACTCTTAAACAACAGAAAGATTATCCATCATTTTTAAATGACCCAAGTCTTCGTATCTTCTATTAGAAGAAAACGGTTCCCTCAACCTTAGGCTAGATGTATGCTTGACAGACCCATGTACCTGTAATCTGAGTTTAAAATTGCTGAAAGTATCAAAATTAAAAAGGCTTGAAAATGGGTAACAAAGGTTTGAAGTTGTCTCAAAAAACTTGAATATTTTACAGACAAGTGATGCGTTTGAAGAATTGTTATGGCTAGGGATAAAAAATAAAGATACAGTTTTATGCAATACTCATTATATACACCCTTGGTTTCTAAAAATAGTAATTATTTACTTTTATATATTTTTGAAAAACAGTGATAACATTTTTGATCTAATCTGGATTACTTAATTATTCATAATTCAATAATTGTTCCAGGTTCAGTGACATTTTAAGGCTACTTCAAGCTGTATCATAGACAAGCTTTGTTACTCCGTTCTCTTCCCACAGCACTTCCACACACCAGCAGTGCTGCATGGCACAATGTGCAAGTCAGTGGCCCTGGAGAAATGTGAATGGCAGTACTAAGTTACCATAAGACAGTGTGCCAGTGGAGTGTCTGTGTATCCAGACGAACTATATCTGACTGCTACACAAATAAGCCTTGTTGGTGAGGATGCCCTTTCATAGGCAATGAGTCATGTGTAGACAATAGCTTATTTCCTTTCCTGGAAGAAACATGAGGGACTGAAGCTAGAGAAGACCTAGTCACACTCTGGTCTAGTTCAGAGTCTGATTTTGGGCTCAAAACAATTCAAGTGATATGCTGCTGTGTTTACCTTCAAGGGTCTAATTGTGGATGTTATTGAGGCTGAATGAGGTTACATGAAAGAAAGCCACGTGTTGAAACTGGACCTTTTTTACAAGCGCTTCTATAGGCCATTGAAACTAGAACCCAGTGAAATGAAAGCCAAAAGCTGAGTGACATTAAATTTTCCTTTCAGAAGAAAGGCTTTATACTATTGGTAAAAACTTTTCAATTTGGTACAGATTATGGGGAAATGACATTCAGTGACTGCATCGATTGTCTTATTGTATGTTTTCAATTGTAGCTAGCTGGATAAGAATCTGCTATGCACAAGATTCGAGAATAAACAATTATCAGTGTATTTAAAAACAAATGGCAAACTGAAAAAGCACAGAAAGAAACAACATTGCGAGGGAGTCCATAATCAGGCATATCAGGTGCTGAATTTCTGAATTACGTTCAATTCTCTCAGGTTATTGCTGAAGGATTGCTTTTCACTTTGTCCAACGGTGAAATAGATGGTCAGGCGGTTGGTTTCAGTTGTTTTTTCTTGCCTGTAACAGAATAGAAATATTAGCAAATTGTAAAAGAAAAGACAAGACAAAACTACTTTTGTAAGGCAGAACATACTTGACATTTCATCTTCATGTTTATGTGTAGAAACTAATAACCTTTGTACCCAAGTCTTATTTAATATCTGAATTAAAATATGTGAAACAGGCTAAAAGTGATTTAACAATGTGTATTTTTCATGACACTTAAAATGTGCTTCTGATCTCAACAAGTAAAATTCATTCTAGGTGTCAATTTTTTTCCAATGCAATGTTACGACATTTACTGAATTAAGGCTTATTCATGTTAATTCGATAACTGAGCTGGTGGTCCTGGGGGTGGGGTCCACGATAAAATAAGGAAACTCACTCATCTAGAGAATTTTATTGGAAACAGCATAGTTTTGAAGAGAAAATGCTGTGAAAAAGTCACTCTTGACTTCTGTGCATCACGTACCATACACCTCTTATTTTGGGAGCACTCCCACCCAGGACAATATGAATATGTGCTGCTAGCCTACCCGGCATCGGGTGAGTTTCCAAAAAGAAACACTTAGTTCCACTCAATAAAACTGTTATTCAGTGGGGTAACTGGTGGGGATAACATCACCGAACGATGTTGATAGAAACTGATTGCTAAAAACTTACCAAGTAATGTTGTGTAGTCTCCGAATGGAACTGCATAGTCATAGACATAGAGCACACACGGGGCTTCAGCATCCACACACTTTTTGTCAGTTAGTTGACCCTGTTGACCGCAATTGTCCACGAATATAGTAACCTTAGGTCTTTTGGGAATTTGTGGCCACCTGTCGAAGACTTGCACCAGGGAAATTAGCAGTAATAAAGCTTAGCGCGACGACGTATTTTGATAAAAATTCCATCTTTTACCAGTTGTTTACATGCAGACAGCCACGCATGCGCAATTCAATCACCACTAGTACAGCAGCCACACCGCGAGGAGAATTCTCCGAAAAGCCCCATTACACATTGGGTATCGTAAGCGAGTGTGTTATCGCTTGTAATTAAGGAGCCCACCTGGTTCCTTCTGTGAAATGATTATTTGTAGAACTATGACCCTGAAATTTCCAACACAACTTGAATATAAATTATTCTTGTGTTGTTTTATTTGTCTCCAATAAATGGAGAACGAAAGATTATAACGCGTCTTTATCTGGTTTACAGAGATAATGCCAAGCAACTGTTTCGCGGGATTGTATTTTTAGGAAGATCTTTGAACTACTTATGTTTCGATGAATTGCCCACTTTTGGTAACGTCAGAAGCCGTCATCAGGCGTGGAATAATTCTGCCTTTGTTCAGAACACCCGAGTCAACACTGGAGGACTTACTTGGCAAGCAAACTTTACATGTCCGACGACATTTTCTTTGTATGTCATCGCTGTATTGACAGTCCGTTGTACGAGCTCGTTTGCATTCTTCAGGACTATCATCACAGCAATCTGCAATGATTCATTGAAGATTAATAGTCATAGAGAGCCGTAATTAACCGTTAATATATCCATCACCCAGTATACTGTTTCGTAATTAGCAAATTTTACCAGCGAGGGAGTGTCGAGGGAAGCTGAAATCAGACGATTGTGTCAATAAAAACATATTCTATGTTGGGTCGCAATTTCCTGTAAATATCTCAGTGTAGATTTTCATCGCAACAAAAGGTTTTCGTTTGATTTGAATCAAATTTTAGAAAGAATTTGTTTTGAGAGCTATGTACAAGGCATATTGACCTATTTATGATGACCCAGATTAGCTAGCATAAAAATAGCCTCCTGATCACCGTGCTTCGGAATTTTTACCGAGAGTTTACAGTTTTAGAGCAGCAAAACAGCTTTTTCAGAGGAACGAAGTCTTGGAAACATGTTTTGAGTAACTCAAATAAACGGATTGCCGTTGTACACGCTAATTTATTCCACTAGGACACCACGCATCATGAGTCAAATATGGCCTCCCGCCCACCGATGTATACGCATTGGCTTCATTTTCCGTATTTCACGGCATATTTTACGACGTATTGAATCTTCGTATTGATACAAACAAGGGATAATAACGGGAATCTTTTCATGCAAATACTAATATCAACAGAAACGGAGGAGTACGTCTGCTGTTAAGCGACGAGCTTTTCGGCATAGAGTGGTACGCATGCTGTAAAAATAGTGAGAGTCACGCCAGTGAGCTTGCTATAGTCATATTTGTGTGTTAGTGAATGCACTGCAGGAACGAATTAGGAAGTTGGCAGTAACGTACGTTACGGATGCAGGTGGGTTTCGCAGCACGTAACAATGTTACAACTTACTGTCAACAAACCATGTGTTGCTGTTATTGACACCTGCTGGTGGCGTTACTCTGTTTCCTGTAACAACAAACTTTGCAAGAGTATGAAGAAATGTGGCTAGAAAGGGCATAGGGATTTATTTTCCCTAACCCGAGCACTCGAATAATTGAGGCGTTAGAGTTACGAAAAATACATTCTTCTATCCTTTCCCAGCCATCGAAATATCCAGATAAACATTAAGGTTCTGTCTTAAGTTAGCCAAGACGTTTCAGTACGTGTATATTCACGTGTGCTGGTGGACATACACAGGAGATGACATTACGAAGGATGTAGCCCCTTCGAACGAGATCGTGAATTGCCATACGACGTTACCACGTACAAAATGCATATAAATAAAATGCCAAGGTCTTGTTAATGGGAACTATGTACTAATGCCACCCGCTGTGTTATTTCATAGCCAAATAGTGAACCACGATGACCAACAACGGAAACTTTTGTCAATATCAAATTTTGTGAAATGGTTTGAATGTCTTAAGTAAACTAAAAGTGACTAGCTACGCCTCTGTGGGTTACATTATTTTCGACATAGTTTGTGCGTCCAAGACAACAGTACCTATCTATGGTTTGTCTGTGATGTATGTCACGTGTGACACAGTTTCTACATTCAAGACAAAGTAGCTACGAATTTTGATATTGTATAATTGCCCTACTGTAAGACTTGTGTTTTCTTTGTATCGAGGGTCAACTAACAGTATACATAATAATCAAATTTACTTACTTTCTGAGTAGGATCTTAGACTTGATGTAACTTGTGATATTTGTCCTAAAGTGATAAGATGATATATAAATGAAGTTACTAAAACATATTTCTGTCATCATTGTGACAAACCGTCTAAGCCGCCATCGGACGGCACTGAGTTGTACAACCATTTAGAAAATACAATGCTGCGTCGTGACAATATTGCGTTCATAGGGTCTAATAACCGTAACTGATACTGCAAACTTTTTCAACTTTCAAAGACCCAGTCTTCGAATAATTATAAAAGGCAGATGCTTAATGTCAGGATTTAGACTGACACTGTTCTTAGCTTTACTTTGTTTTATTGTTCTGTTTGCATTATTGATTGGCATGACCCCTGAGGTCAGCACAGTGATGATCCAATAGCGGAGTTGCAACCGAATCGATTTAACGATTGCGCATGTCCGGAAATTAGGGTGCGCAAAGGCTACTGGGATTGTTGATGGTAAACGGGATGACCGAGTGGTTTGCACGACGTGTAATTTGTGTGCATTAAACTACGCTGCTGTATGTACTTCTGCCGCTATTCGCCCTAATTAGCGCCCATGGCTCAACAAGTGCCCCAACGCGTTTTCAGACTTTGCTAAAGTAAGCGCCCAGCCCATGAACTACATGCGAAAAATGCCCTTACCTACAGTTCTAACGTCTCCAATTTATCAATTGAAAGATCCGACAGCCTGAATTTGTAACGGACCACGAGCCTCACCGTTATGTCCGTATACACTTCAAACTTACGCCGCGATTCAAAAAGAACGCAGAAGTTTTGCTGCTCTTGCGAGGGATGTGCCCCACTACGCGGGTCTGGACTTTGAAAACAGACACAGCGTACTTGTCAAAGAGCGGGATTGCATTGTTTCTTTCCAGTACAGATCTTCTCCGGCCTCAAACTTCTTTGTGCATGTGAAAACCGTGAATCGAAGACTAATAAAAAAAACTCGACCAGTGTTAGCACGCGACCAAGAAGCGCGCGCTGCATAATGTACCGACNGAAGACTCTCCCACGATAGTAATTAATGCAGTCTGGAATATTCTAGAAACTAGTATATGTTTGTAGAATGTTTGGGTAGATTCTGGAAAGTTCTAGAACAATGCATTAGTCTATAAATACACAAGCACGATTTGTATTAATCAGTTAAGCGGTTGACAGTTAGATAAAACTTAAACATCAGTTAATTACTGGAGAGTTACAGTTGAGTTGCTGAACGTGTCTCAGGAGTTCATCACAAGTTAAGGCTCGCAGCACTGGCTGGAGCGTAGAACAGACATTACGTCGGACGTTTTGCTTGAGTAGGCTTGTTAACGTAGGGTCGGGATTAATAAAGGATTGACTCTAATCAGTCTTCACTGTATCGTCGCACCGAAAGCTATTAGCACCGGTCTTTAACAACCTACGCTCAGCTACAAGGTGACTTGCCACACAATTCGAAGGTTGTCCAATCAATTTTGTCCGACGTAAAATCGTGTGCCTGAGTCATTTAGCATTTGTTAGGGTATTATCACAGGTTCCGAGCGTGTTTACGTAAATTCGGCTTTTTGACTTCAAAATCTTTGGCGACAATGGGGGAATAATCGGTATGTACGGGCAGCACTCCGAACGGTGCAGCGCCGACAGGGGAGTCGCTCCACAAACAAAAAGCAACCAAAAATCGAGAGCGAACTAAAACAAAACCACGAATGGTGACCGGGGTCATTCGGAACAACTCGGGTATTGAGTGGCCTCTAATTTCTTGAATTTTAACTGCCCTTGCGCTTGCGAATGCGCTTGCGCGGACTTAAATGCTGTTGAGAATGTTTAGCCATAAAACACAGGTGGGAATAACGTTCGAACCATTTGAGGCGAAGAAAATACCAGAGATGCTCCAAATGTACCAGGTGGGGCCTGAAATTGGTGGCGACTAAGAGGTGGCCGTAAAAAATGAGGGCGACTGAGGAGTGCGGCGTGAAATTGACGAAAAATGACTTAATTCTAAAATTTGACCATTTTTATTGTCAATTTTAATATCTATTAAACTTTGAAGTAAAGCTATATTGATATTAGGTTCACACGAGTGACGAAGACACTATCACTTTCACGAACTAAAACTCTAGCATTTTATAAAGATAAACGAGCTGTCCGCGAAGGAGTAATTTTAGCCCGCCAATAAGTAGTTTGTTTCCTCGCCACCGCTTTTAAGCGAAAATTGATGTCAAAACACATTCACTTTCTGCGCACGTGTCTCCTTTAAAGTGGCGGCCTGACGTCAAAAGTATTACCGAACCTTCTTCGTAAAAGCCCCAACAAAATTGACCCTTGCCAACGTTCACGTTACTGGCTGCTAGCGAAAGTGCAAGCTAACACGCTAGCGTTTTAGTCAGCAATACGAATACTCGTAAAAATACATTTCAAACAGATCGTGGCTAATCTAACGGCAGGCGAAATGGCCCATTCGCGAACAACTCATCTGTCAGACTAAAACCCCAGCGTTTTCGTTTAAGCCAGTGAAACTGCTATCATTTTCGCCACACATGGGAACTTTAATTTTAGCAAGAAATTTTGCCTTACATTCCCAATTCACAAATACGGAATAAAGTGTTCGCCATGTAATTCCTAGCCATTGCAGTTTATAAATTCTTCATGAAAATGATTATGACACCTAGAAATTTTTTGGATGTTTTCAGAGAGCTTGTACTTTTGATGAGATGAGTTTAAATTATTTTTCAAAATTAATTGTGGGGAGAGTAAGACGAAAGTCGTAATTAAGGTGGCACTCAATAAAGTTGTTGAGCCACGGTTGAATTTATAAAAAAATGGCGCCTGCTTGGATTGCTGGGCATTTGTTGCTGCATGGGAAAGCTGCAAATGGCATTTGCTTCATTACTCTGCGCGTGCAAGCGCAGAGCACTGTTGTTCCTGACGGCAGGTAACTCCTTCAAATTTGAGGTAGGCTATCAGGCAGTTAATAAATATTGATTCATTATATAATCATATTCCATAATGCACCGGAAGAGGTCATTTGGTGCGCAGGTCATGCAATTTTCAAAATGCTACTCCATCTTCAGTTTTAAAGCTATCTTTCTGAGGTATAAGTCTACAAGTCAATTTAAAAAATTACTTATCTAGGCACTTCAAATTCACAAGTCTGATTGGTACATGTAATTCAATTCGAAATTCAAAGTTTCAGATCATTTAGTGCAGCCATGGGGTCATTAGGTGCATTTTTCTTCTGAAAATTTGTTGTTTTCATTCACCAAGTATTCTGATATGTCAACAATTAGACAACTGTGATTCTCAGCATTAAACACACTTTTCACGGAGTTTCCAATAATTCTCCTAAAGAGGTTTATAATGCACCGGATAGGGTAAATTAGTGCAAAGGTCATCTAACCATCAAAATGTTATTTCTCTCACATTTTTCAGTTGATTCTTTTCAATTTCAGCAAAGTGGTGTAAACCTACATGCCAATCAAATACCCTACTTCAGTAGGCAACAGGACCATCCAATCAGAAACATTGGTCAAAGGTCACTGAGTGCAAACAAAGATTTTGAGCTAGACACTTCCAATTTGCAAATCTGTTTAGTAATTGCAATTGAGTTTAAATTCTGATATTTCAGTTCAATTGGTGCAACCATGGGGTCATTAGGTGCATTTTTCTTCTGAAAATTTGACCAATTCATTCATCTTGTGTTCTAAAGTGCTTAAAGTAAAACATCTGTGATTATTAGCCTTAACCACAATTTTCGTCGAGTTAACAATTATTCCCTCGTTGGTTCTCATAATGCACCGGAAGGGGTCAATTAGTGCAAAGGTCATCAAATTATCAACATGAAAATTTTCCTACAGTTTTAAAGAACTCTTTTTCATATTGGTAAACGGGTTGTTGTCAATAACTTCCCATAACAAATCCAGTAATACGCACGCGTCAGTGACAATGATCTTTCTAGTTTTTAGTCTGTTCTTTGTGGAAGACTGCCAGTAGGCTCACTTTTTGCTGAGTCGTGGGTTTCTTAAACTTTTAATGCTTGCAAGGGGGAGTTAAATTTAGCAGGAATTCCAGGTACCCTTCAGACACTTTGTATTTGTAAAAACATCTGTCTGATCGACACCCACTTTTCACCTCATTTCTGTAATCTGCTTTGGCAGCAGTCTAATAGCAGTCTCCCAGTTGTTGTAATATCATGCAAATTTGTATTTTTATTGGTTTATAAAAAGCCGGCTGCACTTAAAGGATGGGAAATTTGACTTTGAAACCAGTTTCAATAGAATTTGTGCAAAGTTTTTGAAGTCTTTGGCCAAGTATACTGTTCATATTTTTAGGTTTGTACATCCTGTGAAACAGACTATTGGTGCTACCAAGATCTGGATTTTCAAACCCAAATCACAAAAAATGATAAGAGCCACATAAGTCGCTTTTCATGAAACGGGGGTCTCTAATATATACATACATACATACATACATACATACATACATACATACATACATACATACATACATACATACATACATACATACATACATACATACATACATACATACATACATACATACATACATGTATATAGACACACACGCACGCACACACACACACACACGTGTCTACCTCGGGTCTCTAATATATGTATACGTCTACCTCGGGTCTCTAATGTATATATACGTCTACCTGGTTACATCGCGCTGTCGTCACGTTGTGCAGATTTCGAAGGTGCCTTGGTGTAAGTTGTATCGAGATTCGAATGCATTTATGCACGGTTCGTCAACAGACGACCAAATGAAGAATTACCAGCTTTCTTTTAGTACTCGACATTGGCTGTTCAGTAACCTTGACAACTCGCACTACTTTATGTGTCTTAAGGGCGTGTTTATGCATAAGCCCCAGGACAAAAGTAACTATTTAAAAGAAGTTGCACCATCACTTGCCGGCACAAGGTTGACAGATTTTACACGTCAAGGGACAATAGTATTCCATGGCTTTCTTGTGATTTTCGAGGTTGCACAATTCCGCCATTCCTCGGCACCTCTCCTTTTTATCTTCGCACCCTGTAATGAGAACGTTGACTTTTTAAAACCTTTTCATACATAAATAGGATGGGCGACAATTAAATGAGTACTTATAATAACTATATTTATGCCACACAAAGGTGTTGCTGTCACATATCGTTGGGCAGTCAGTATTCTAGTCTTTTGGGAAATAAAAACATTTTTCAATTGCTTATTCCTTGTTTCTTGGTTTGTAATTGTTTTGAATTGGAATAAACAACATTTTCTCATTATAACATTTTTTAAAATTTTTGCCATTGCACGTTACGGTTATCAGGGATACGCGGATGTAGGATTTTTCGGATCAAAGATCATGATACCATGTATGAAACACGAAAATTTCAACTCAGTCTTAATTTTAACCTTCTCATTCACCACTAAGTCGCGTACAGTTACTTTAAAAACGTCTTTTGTGAGTCTCGAAACTGATCTTGTCGTTGGCAGCTTTACCCATGGTCGTTGATTCATTTGCCGAAAGTTCTTCAAGTTGATTGAAGACGAGATTTCCAAGCTTTTGGAGGTGGAGGACAGTTACGGATTACGTTTTGCTTCAAAGATTTTAAGAGCTGGTTTCGTAGTTGTTTTAACAGGGCTTCGTTTTCCTTTATAATGTTTCCGACGGCCCAGCCCAGACCATGTCGCTACCGATGTTCCACTAACGACATCCCCGGCCATCGCCAATTTCCCCCACTGCGGCGCTCGTCTTCGTAATCGAAAACTTCGCTGGTTCCCTGCGTGCTTAGCCAGCACGTAGGTATCACGCAGTGGCACGCGCTTTAGCATTGGTTGATGAAACCTCAGCAGTCATTGGTTTGCGTTACAACACCGTGAAAAAACGGCGGATTGTGAACGATTTTTAGTCTTGTCATACAAGTGGCTTCGCAGCAACTATTTCGTTTCTGCAGCGATGTTTAATAGCCGCGTGCTTGAAACACATACATGTACAATAAACACATATCTGGCCGATTTAACCAGTGTGTTATTCATACTGTACGAATACAGGTGCAGTCGGAAAAGGCGCAACCACAATTTCTAGGATTCACATTCCCTGAACATAAACTTTAAGCAACGATTTGTCTGTACAAATAGACCACATTTACACTTCAGTCCATCAGTCATGCCAATTTGTTGGCATAAAGCGCTGCCTGTTAAGAATTCGACTAGCCAATCAGAAACGCCGGTGTAAAAAAAATTCCCGAGGAAAATTACTAAGTGGCTGGCTACCGACCACCTAGCGGTACGCAGGGAACCAGCGAGAATCGAAAACTTTCCAAGGGCTCTTACCGCAGAGAGCAGCCCTTACCACGTATTGCAAACAACTTACTATGAAGAGGACGTTTTACCATGGAGAGAGGGACAATTCTTCTTTATCTACACAAAACACTGAACTAGCGTCGCAAAAGCTCTTATGCCTTGGTCACATAACGAAGGGTGCTCAGCCGATACGTCAACTGAGTACCATTTCCATGCCTTGCACGGTCGGATTAATTTTCTATCGGATCAAAATGCACGGACTGAAGATTTTTGAAAACGAACGCCACCGGTGCTCCCGATAATTGCCCGACTGTCGGTCGAAATGACCATTTTTCTGCCACAAGGGCATACAAACGGAACATAAGCGAATCAACAAAAGATTTTTTTTCAGTTTACAACTTTCATAATTAACGAACACAGAATTTGAACGGTATGCCTCTATTCTAGCAACAATGAGCCCAGTCAGTGATGTCCGCCACATTTCCTCGAGGTTGATGTGGTAATATTGACGTATACGCTTAGACGCGAGCTGTAAGTTGTGCGACGAACTGCAGCGTGTATGTAACAATCTCATTGGTTTTAGACAATGAAAATTCGCCTGTTTAGCGGCCACGTTGGATAGTTGTTGTATACCTTTTACATATACAACCAAGATGATACCTTTGAGCTACCAGAGAATAAATCATCAAGGCAAGTAGATGGATGTGTGACGTATTATTTGTTTCTAGTTTCATGCAAGTACCAATAACAACCGAATAAACAATCGATTTTTTTTGTCTCAGTGTCATTGAAGCCGACAGGATGTCTAGCAAGGAATGCTTTTGAGGCTACGCAGTACCATGGATAGAGCATTTTGAGGCTACGCAGTACCATGGATAGAGCATTTTGCAGAGCGAATGTGCATTAATATAAATCTCAGCTTCATCGCACAAAGTCTTGATAAGCTTTGTAGACATAAAACTTGGAAAATCTTTCACTTAAGTACATCTTGTGTGATAGAAGAATGCTCAATCATATTTTATGTTATGATAGAATAATTTTGATGAAATGATAACCCCTCCCACAACTATGACGGATTAAATCTACTTTACCACAAAACTGAAGGAACAGTTTTGACATATAACGACTTACCAGACTTGCAAACTTTACACGTCCGAGGACATTTTCTCCTTACGGTGTAGCTGTTTTGGCAGCCCACGTCACCGAGTTGTTCACATTCTTGAGTGTCACGATCACAGCAACCTAAAACGATAACCATAACATATTTCTCCATTACACACAGTGATTAGCATCGGTCAGGGTAATCTACTGTGGCAAGTTTATGTGGGCTTACATCAAAAAGCTCGAACTATATTCAGATAGCGCTAGCGCTGTTGCAAACTCAACAAATATACAACTGGGCTGAAACAAACACAATTATGTTTTTCGCGTAGACCCGTAAAATTACGTATTTGTAAAGTCCTTGATGATCACAAAATCACATTATGAGCACAAAAATATCCCCAAAAGTTTGTGGTCATGTAACTGCTGGAAGCACCGTGAGATGTTGCTGTGTGTATGTGGTCTCATATTCAAGTAACTGACCCAGCGGGCCAGCACATTTATTTGCTGAAGGTCGAACACTGTGTGAGACGTGTTTCGCAGAAGTTGCTGTACACGTCATGCCAATGCCACTGCGCTTTCTCTTTGCCACATTCTGTTTGCATAAGAATCGACTCCATGCTCTGATATGATGGGAATAGCACCAAAATAATTGGATTGAGGACTTTTTTCACTACAACTAAACACGTGAAACGTGCATTCATGAAAAGACCTTTACATGTGAATTTGAGGTATGGTAATAAAGATGCAATGCGTGTATTTAAGCCTACTCTGTGGTATTACTACCATCACATTTGTGTACCGTGTTATAACTAAAACAACAGTATTAAAAAAAAAATGAAATTCGATAAAGAAAAAAATGGCTGACAATAGCAAATAATATTCAAAAGTATTGATAACAGCACAGCTTTTACGGGATATTTTTGCATGTATCACCAGCGCAACTTCCCATGTCTAGCGTAAACTGGCTAAAGGTGATTCCTTACATGAAGCGGGAACCCGAGCTAGTGCAGGATTAATTTCGTAGAGCGGCCGCTTGCGTATGCAGCTGATTACTTTACTTGTTCATAAAAGTTCAAAACTTACGGTCAATAAATGTTACGCCATAGCTGCCGCCGTCTGTCCGTGGTTTCTCTCTAACCGTTGTCCTGTACCCTGTAATAATGAAGTTCGCAAGACAAAAGCGAAATATTGTTGTATAGTTTCAGTTATTTCCAAGGAATGTCTTGTTAATGCTATCTTTACGTTCTAATTTGGCCTTCGCATTTAATTGTGTGTATTCACTGGGCCACAAGAAGTGGGAAGATCGACGGGAAAGTAGCCCCATGTGATTTGCAGACAGCTGTTCATCCGGTTTGAGCACAACAATAGGATGATGAAGTCCACAGTTTTAAACAAGTTCACCACGTACTACATAGGCTGACTTGAAAACAGGTACTTTTGCTATAACGGGTGTTTCTGATAAACAGAACATCCCTAGAAAGCACCATGGCATTCTTAAACAGTTTAAGCACAAACAGCCATCATCTGAAAACTTGTCTTTCTTTCGTTCTTGCTCCGTTCTCGTCCGGTGTTCACGTATGCCAAAGTCAGAGCGCCAATCCTTGACGTACGGGTCTAAAATATTCTCAGGTGTTATTTTAAAACTGATTTCAAATACTTCAAAAATACCAGGATGCTTCGACAGGACAACAAAATTGTTGCTTCAAAAGCGGCGAGAATCTTACACGCCTTGCACGTACATTTTCCAGAGCGAAGATAGCATGACATAGTACAGCACATGCTATTGCAGTTTCGGCTCCAACATCAAAGTCTCGATATTATGCCATATCCGCCCGTTTCCGTACCACCAGTGTCGGACTGGTCGAATGTGCATTTTGGCAATACCTGGTGGGTTCCCTTCGATTGTGCCCCTTCCTTTCAAATGTGGGCAAATGGGCCGCTTTATTGACTAACACGCCACTACTGGATTAGAAGAAATTAAACTATGCAACGAGACCTTAGCTTTCATGTACATAAATTGTACAAGAGCAGAATACCTAAAAAGTATGATCATACGCACTTGAAATCAACTTGGTTGGAAGTTATTTCTCAAGTTTCTGTAAGAGTTGTACGCATCGCTAAGAACCTGCTCCGTTCATCCGTAATGACTACCCATCGAATGCTCTTTTTGAATCGCAACTACAACGTATCGTTACTCAAAAAACTGCATGAGAAGTGAATTGGAAAACATCTTGCACGGTAAAAGGATGGAACACAATGGGTACACCTGATTCCCTTCACCAGTGGCGTCGGACCAATGGACTTAAGACATCTGGCGTGCGTTCAGTAACGCTAGGACCTACGCTGGGACCTAGCTAAAATGTAGTCAAAGTCACGTGTTCTCATTTAAAATACACGGCAATGTCTCCCGTAATCTCGCGAAGTCTTGCTTTTTAGCGAGGTCTTAGCGTTACTGAACGGGAGGCAGGTTCTCAATTATGACATCCGGATTACGGACCAATCGATTGTTTCAGCCGGTTGACAAGGCAGAACCGGCGAAGTCAATCAAGTGCAACCAATGGGTACACTTGATTGACTTAGCCAGTTTCGCCGGGGCATCGGGCTGCGACATGTGACTGGTTTTTGATAACGGCTTCCGGCTCACAGATCAATCAGATGGTCTAGCTGGTTGACCCGGCGGAGTCAATGAAGGACAGCGATGTAATATGGAGCCCGTTTTTTAAATTGCAAAGAATTGTTTTGCGATGCACTCTAAAATGTATCCAGCTTCACTCTATGTCATGAAAACACATGGACCATAGAAGCAATCCCTCGTGGACCGGAGCTCTTTCATAGATGGCATGTATCGAACGGTTCCACTCGATTTGATCCCGTTTTATGAAATGAGAACTCTGCGAAAGGTTCAGTTTTGAAAGAACACTAAAGAAGAGTTTCATACTTTATTCATGCAACATTATATTAAAAATACTACATACGAAACAGACAACTACGAGATACATGTTTTTGCTTGATTGGCTTCATGAGAAACGTGTTACAGCCGCGTGCAGTTTCAGGGTTGCCAATCCACATCTTCCACAGTCCGCTCAGACGCTCTGATTAACAGTGTCCTTCTCTCACGAATATATTTTTTCAAGCGAGATGTATTTTTTCATCAACCACGACTCAGTTCTCACAAACTCAGTTCTTTTCTAATTGTTCATATTTTCTCACAAATGGCGTACTTTTCTACCGATCATTTTGTGACTTCTGTAATTTTGGGTTGACTTCTTCCCCTGTCAGAGAGCACTTTATGCTTGAACGAAACCGATACATGAATTTTTACAAATACTCTCAAAAATAGTACATGCGAATCGTTCTAAGCACATTTACCTGGAGACTTCAAAATTGCAGAAGAGGACGGTTAGCACTAATGGTCTAACCATGAGTGCAAAGCAAGTCGATCTCAAACATTTAAATATGAGGTATGATGGATGAATACACATGAATCTTTGTCATTGGTCGCAAGAATAGGAGCCATTTGTGAGTAGCACGTAGGCTTTATTAAGTGGATGAACAAGCACCTCTGGTTATATGTGTATGAATACTCTCATTCTGAGGAGGTACATGAGAAAAGAATTCTATTTATGCCCAAAGAATTGGTATTACAATCTGCTTAAAACGGTTAATGAGGAAAGAACTGGGTTAACGAGAAGTAAATTGGGTTTAACGAGAGAATACTTGTGTTATTGAGAAAATGACGCTGAAAAGTCTGAGGGAGAATTGTAGCTCTGGGATAAGGAAAATCAAGTTACGGTCGTACTTACTGTCTGTATAGATTATTGGTCGTTCCGTGACCTTTACGACTTGTCCTACAGAAGTAAAGTGACATTTCAATAGAATTACTAAACTATTGACACTTAACCGTCTAGGACAGCGCTATGTGTATGAATTTTAAAGAGTACACATTTTGAACAGAATACTTTTTAAAAGTGTTAAAGTATCGTTACTATAACATCAAAATGGCTTTGGTGTTGGCTTACGTCGCATTACTTGCTGTCGTAGAAAATGAATTGTGTGACAAAAAAAAACGATGTCTGGTTTCAAAACCCACCCAGATTGCGTAAACATGCAATAATAACCGCCATTTTTAAAAATAATTTTCAGTTTTTGAACTTCACCTCTTAAAAAAAGCTAGATACAATTTCAAATGACTTGTCGCACAACTCAAAAAAAAAACTGATAACAACAGAGCTGTAGTCATGAATTTTATGAAAACTACCAACCACTCGAGGTCTAAACCCAATCCAATCTAACCTTTTCCAGATTGGAATCGCTCGTCTCTCCACTTTTCCGACCGAGTATATACCAGAAACCATGCAAAGCATCTCGGTTATTCTCGCCGCCCCAAATTTCCCTTCGCTGATAAGAGTTACCTGCGCATGTGCAAACTTTGGTCATTTGTCCAATCAGTCTCCAGTTTGGAAGTCATATGACTTGCCGAGTGACTGAAGTGCGCACACGCGCATATAAAGTTCCCCTCGGAGGGAAATTATCAAAAACAAGCATATCATAAATACCTCAGTTTGGTAGAAATAGAAGAGGTAATCCATTATGATATTCGTCTTTCTTAATTAAAATTTGAAGAAATAAAAAGTGGTCACGATGTTATTATTGTGGAAAAGAAAATGGTTCCTTGATACAAGGTCGTATTCTTTTTCTGAAATATTGGTAGAAACCTTTATCGACTAGATATTTATAACCCTTCAAAAGCAAATCACTGGGATGAACGTTTGTCCGAATGTAACGCTGTCAGTATCAAGTTGTTTTTGACAATAATGTAAGCTACAAGTGTTTCGTGCAATAGCTAGTTCCGACAAACAGCATTGCTACAAGCGGAAGGCAAATATGGCAGAGTCCTCTGCAAGAGTACCACAAAAACAGAATATTTTACGTACTATCTTAAATATTTCACCGAAACTGTTACCTCACAGAGCCGCATTATTAATACAGGTACCCAAAAAGACAAGAGCACCGCAATTAGTGTTTCTGGGAGAGCTTATCATGTAAAGTATAGGGAATCAAACTGCAATAGATGGTGGAACCTCACTTTTTAAAACTGACATCGAATTAACAGATTTTATTTACAACAAAGAAATAAAACATGGAAAAAAGAAAACAAAACACTAAGTCTACTCTACGTCTTTTGACAAATAACACTCAACAGGTTTGGCATGACACAAATAGACATAAAATGACATCAAAGGCACAACACTTGGAATTTGTTCAAAACCGGTAGCTGCCAAAATCTCCAAAGAAAATGGAATGGCCACTAAGGACGCAGCAGTAGACAAACCCGACCGAAATATTGATTGGTGCCAGAGCGTTGCCGACACATACCTCAGTGTCAAATTTTAGATGAAACCAGTCTATCGGTCCCCTGAATATCATTCGCAAGCGCCCTTCCTCCCCAAAACACAAAAACTTGTTCAGGCCAAAAAGGATCAAATTCATCCGAAAATCGACTTTTGCCAGCGCGCACATATCCCTGTCTTAGTTTCATTGCATTCTGTCAATCAGGTCTCAGACATTATGCAGAATCGCTTTTCCCCAAAAATCAAGACTCTGAAAATCTCCTTACCTGCACTCGAGACAAGGGCAGATTGAAAAGTGACTTGTACCGTCCAAGTGTTGCTCTAAACCCTTGTGCCAAACGTTTTCAAAACGCGGGTAAAATCATACACACGATCATCGAATCACAGGCATGATTCTTGTTCGTATGCATGATTTTTGGGTTCGCATGCATAATTCATGGGTTCGTATGCGTGATTCATAGGTTTGTAGGTGGTTCGTGCGTAAGATGCGATGCTCGTGCGCATGATTCTATGGTACCCCTGAAAAACGACAGCAAGAGAGACACCACTAGTTTTTTCGCTACTGCGGTACAACACAGCGAACGAAAACACCAGGATTTCAGCCATTTGTAAACGATGTATGTACAGATATTCTAAGAAAATACCTGTGTCTCCGTCCTCTTCACAAGCCCTACACGACTTGGCACAGTGTTTCATCATGTATTTAGCAAGGGTTTGTCGTCTAGAATAACATTGTCCCTCAGCTACTCTCCTTTTGCAGTCCGGAGCTGCATCGAAACCTACATTCGGGGAAATACAATTTATATAAAAAAGACGACCACAACGACTGCTCGCCGAGTCTTAGGTCTACGTATTTCGGAATAACGATTTTTGTCTAATTGGCAGCTGAGACACTCGATTTATCAAAAGTAATGGTAACTGAGTCCGAGGCTCATTTCATCAATCCAGCAAAATGACTACCAAAGCCGTTGACAAAGTTTTAGGTCAAGTACGGAACACGAGTTCACCCTCGTTTTCTAGTTCAAATCATAGAACTCCCTTGAATGCTAACTTTGATATCGCGCTGATGAGGTTGTGCCACGCATGCGTGGCATTTGTTTGCATTCGTATATTCGGGTGTTGGTTATTGCTATGGAATTTTCTTTCAGTAAGTTTTTTCGCAGCTCCGCCTTTTTCAACCGAACTGCATCAGAGTCATATCGTTAGAAAGCCCTCCGTCAGTTTTTGGTGGTGTATCATGCGCGCACCCAGGGGGGGGGGGNNGGGGGGCTCGAACGAGCCCCCCATTAGGCGAAGTGGGCAAAAAGGTCCACCTGTGAGAAACAAAAAGTCCGAGAAAATAAGACAGCAGCCTCAACAAGCACAATTCACAGTGGTGCGCCCGTTTTTTTTGTTTTTTTTAGTCCGCCGGCTATTTTGTTACCAAAAGGTCCACAACGTTAGGAATTCGAGCCCCCCATATTGAAGGCTGGGTGCGCGCACGTGTATGATTGCAGCAAAAGCAAACGATAAATAATTTAATTCATAAATAACCATCACTTCGCATATCTGAGAGGTCAAAAAATATTTTTTAATTCTAAAAACTAAGATGCGAAAAAAAGTAAGGTGTAATAGTAACATAAAACAGAATATGAAGCAGACAAATTACATAAATGATTAATAAAACCATCAAGGAAAACAATGATTCAAAAGAATTGTACCCTATCGAGACAAATATGGATCCAGCAGAGATGCTGTGATGAATTTAGTCGAGTATTCATCCAAAACTACACGACTTTATGTATTAACTGGACATTTGGCGCTGTTTGACACATTTTTTCAGTAAAAACTCTGGATGCAGCTACGTTTACAAAGATGTGATGAACTAATTGCCCAAACTATTTATCCGAAATTTGCAGAAAAAGGCTTTCTGATAGATAAAAATGAACAAACATCTATTGTGTAGGTTTGAAATGTACTGTGGATAGATCGTTACATAAGTTGCGGTGTAGGAGTTTCCATGCTAGTTTGTAAATAAACTGATTTCTTCAGAACGTAAAAATTAGTGATCCTGATACATGCGGTGTGCGTTATCATAAAGAAGTAGAGACATTGGGACACGTTTTTCGATTGTTATGTTGATTAAAAGTGGGCTGACTAGAAAATAATACTATTCATGACAAAGAGACAAAAGAACACCTATACCGTAATTGTCAAGATTTGAGAATCGCGGGACAACTGGATTGAAGAGCGGGTCGTCCGGATAAAAGGGTGGCATCTGGGTCTCTGTCAAAACGCTATGGCGAAATGTTCGACACAACACACAAAAACGCCCCGACACTGTTTTTGTCTTAGGGGATACGTTAAACTCAAAAGCACCCGACGGCATTTTTTGTTTTTAAATTTTAAATCGAATGGGCAATTGTAGTTTCTTCAAAAACCCACGAAACGTCCTCTATTTTTAGTTGAACGGGAAAATAGTGCTATGTCGCGTGGGAAATTTCAGTAGTACATGATAATATGTCATTGTCGCCGTGTGTCAGAAAGCGGAACATTTTTGATGGTGTGACGGGATAGCGTTAAAAATAAAAAAGTAGGACGGTCCGCTAAGAGCGGAACCATCGGAGAGTACGCTGTCAGCAACACAAAGTAGTGAATTATCTTTTTGCAAGGTAAACTTTTCATATTTCAAATTTTATTGGAATTCACGGGACGTAGGCCTATAGATGTATACTACAGGTAATGTTCACTTTTCAGAAATAGACCCAACAAAAATGTATCTGGGCAACAGTTGAACATTGCACAAATGTTACAAAAACGATTGAAAACCGTAAAACTCTATGCAAGCAAACACACGCGCAGCTAGGCAAATACGAGTAGTTCTTCGAAAGTGACGTAAACACACCATCTAGTAAGGGCTAAAAATTTAATTTATAAATTCAGAACAAACACTCAAATGTCACTTCTTTCCGTAAAATACTGTAACATGATTTTAACACCCAAAATGTTTTGTTGAAAAACTCCTAGCATGTGATTTTATAGGTTGTCGAAAGTGATTCTAAGATTGGAGATGAAAGATAACAGAGGTCACACTATTCCCGGTATCCAGTCAGGGCCACGGGTCAGTGTGTGTAAAGAATGACCAATGTAATTGTTGGATTTGAAGACTAATTTTGCCGGGAAATCGCTGTTGTCTAGAACCATAGCTTACGGATCTTGTTTGATGAACAAAAATGTTAAAATGATAATGAAGCAATGAAATGCGGATTGATTTGATAACTACATTGTCAGAATAAATATTGATTAAATAATTAGTGAGAATAGATCCATTTTAAGTTGCCCAAAATTTGTGCATATGTACTTTTAAATCATGGGGTCAGACTTGTTGACATGTATTTTAACGTCAAAATCTATTTTTAGATGGTCTTTACAACTTTGGGTTCTGGGGTCAAAGTACTCTAGAGATTCTAGAATATTCTGAGAACAAATTGTAACAGCCAATAGTACGAGTGGATATGATCATGTGGTTTTTATTAGCCAATCACTAAATAAGTAAAATGTTATATTATGGGCTGAAATCA